>DWNA01002317.1:0-12061 GCA_018249835.1 Heliconius besckei
ACTATTTACTTTATTAATAAACGACAAATTGTTATAAACAAACAAAACAATAAAAATTGTAACAGCAATATTATGGCGAATGATGAAATTGAATTATTTTTTAAAACAAATACCTTCTATGTCAATAGTAGGCAGTTGACCGTGACCACAAGATTAGCGTTCTTTTCTAAATTTCTTATATAATCTAGGTATTTAACATTTTTTACTTAACGAAAACATCGTTGCTAGCTTAAAATTAATAAATTTTAAGTTGATTTTTATGGTAACAGTTATATAAATATTATAATGTGCACTAAAACATAAGAAAGAATAGTAGAATTAGTATTTTTTTAACTGCTATGTAAAGTTATACATTCTAAGAGTGATAAATGTAAATATGTACTAGTTTTGGGTACTAGTGTTATGACACTCCGTACCTCATTGTCCCCAGAATTCTGGAGGCATTGCATTTTGAATGGCAGAAACCGACGCCGCGCCTTGCCTCTACACCAGAGCAAATAAATTAAATATTTCATTTCCTTCACTGGGAATCGAACGCCCAACCTTTCGCGTTCACAATCGCACGACTGACCTCGTAGGAACATTATAACATACAATTATACCCCATATCAATTTGTGTACTCGTTATACCATGTCATCCGATACTAAGTGGGGTATCCGTTAATGAATGAAACCCCCCATTTTCGTAACGAATAACGGAAAATATGAAATCAACATAAAAAACACTATGTATGTATGTAAACACTATGTATGGCATCACTTCACATTTGTGTTTATGTAGAATTATTTCTAGTTTTGTAATTTATAACCTACTCAAGAAATAATATATATTTAAAATGTCAACGTATTCATAATTACGTTTTCGCCGAAATAAATATGAGACAAGTATAATTTAGAAGAAATATTCCTGATAATCTGAGAGCTGTATTTAAAATCGTTAAGTCGTTCCATAAACTATGATCTAAAAACAGTATCTTCAAATCGCTCTCAAGTTCCATTTTAGAGCAGAGATATTAAGCAATATTCGATGTTTATTTTCTATTTTTCATAAAGTTATTTAAATAAAGTTTCATAAATTAATCGATAAATAAATAAAAATAGATTTATATTTCATCGACTATTTTCATTAATCTCACATCCATATCTCAGAGTTGAGAGAATCGTCAATTTAGTCATAATAATGCAGGCTTTAGTCATTTATAAGCAGAATTTTAATGATTCACCTTTACCTCAGAACCTTCTGTAAATAAGAGACTTTATAACCACAAGACCTCTTTAATTAATAGTAAAGACAATAGATAACATTTATCTTCAGACAACAGAATATAGGTATGAATTATAAAAAGCTTTATAATTATATAACACATTTTTTTCTATATTTATAGTTCAATAGTCATATACTAATAAATAACACACCAAGAAATTTTACACATATATAATAATACTAGTGGACCCGAACGCGGCTACGCCCGCTTGAACTATACGAATATTTATTAAATATATTTATGAAATTATTTTCAGTTTTCAATAGAGAGATGCGTTAAGCAAGCTCATTTTGAGTGAGGTTTTCTAACAACAAACTTTGCAAGTCGTCGTTTGCAAAAGCAACGGTCGCTTATCGACGGTTGTTATTAACATGGCGGAATAAATTGCATGTCAAATCAATAAGTATTTTAATATTTTATCCGTATCTAAGTATCCGTATATAAGTATTTTAGTATATATCGAAAATATTACAAATATGAGAAAAAAATGTATCCTATGTTATCCCGAGACCCTCAAGTATCTCTATATGAGTATTTTATCACAATTGAATTAGCGGTTTGGCCCTGATTGCGTAATAGACAGACAGAGTTACTTTCAAATTTATAATATAGGTATGAATATTATAAGATACTAGCGGCCCGCTCGCGGTTTCGCCTGCGTGAACTACGTTCTTATTAATTTCGGTCTCCATGAGTGACGTCCATGCAAAATTTGAGACTCCTAGTATTTGCAGTAACGAAGTGTCATACAAACTTTCAACCCCAAAAACAACCCCTTAACAACCAAATATTGCAAATTCCCGTCTTAACGAGCACCTACGTCCTATAAGTAACTCCTATGCAAAATTTGAGATTCCTAGCACTTGTAGTTTCTGAGATTTCGTGATGAGTGAGTGACCTTTCGATTTTATATATATAGAAGATAATTTTTAGAAATATTTTTATGTTGTTACATCCAAAAAAGTATAGCTTATTGCGTACATAAATGAACACACAGATGTTTTTTTTTTTAATTTTAAACATAATTAAATTATACAATTAATTTAAAACATTATCTAACACGTCATGGAAATGCAGGCAGAGTTGCCGTAGTCTTCAGTTCCCTCTCCTAATAACCAAATAGTCAATAACGAAGTTGGTCCTAAGTTTGGCGAATACCGTGAACAATGATGTGCCTTAAGTTTCTTTGGAATATCTGTTATGGATACTAGTTAGAATTTCAATCAAACATCTCAGTTTACATTGCGAATTGATCTATTATATGAGTTGAATGCGCAAGTTTATAATATATTTAAGTATATCAAAAATTTAAATTAATTGATTAAAATCGTTTGCATACCTTAATTAAATTTAGTAAAGCGGTCTCTGTAAACACTTAACTCCAGAATTCGGTAGAAATTGGGAAACGGAAGTGTCTTAATGGGAACGGAGTATTTCGACACTAGGTTCCCAGGTTCCCTCTGTCTACCCTGCTATATGCGATAAAAAAGCAGTGTAAGATATACGCCACGGTAAAGTATTGCATTGATAAATAAACAGACACAAGAGCAAACATGAAGTGTCAAAAACGTTTTCTTTTTTCTATCTTCTCGTTAACTTCATTGTATAACAATATCATTTCAATAATATTTAAAGTTATTTGTAAGAGGCTGAGTGGGTTCGATTCCCACTTGAGGTAATGAAATATTAATTTACGTTTATATTTACATTTCTTCATCAAAGCGCGGCGTTGAGTTCTGCCACTCAACACGCAATGCCTCAACACTAGGAGTGTCTTAACACTAGGTTCCTTCTGCCAACCCTGCTGTGTGCGGGATACAGTGTGAAGCTGATTTACACATCTATATAATAAATAGAAGGGCCCCATTTTCATATTACAGCATTGTTTTTAAAGGGAAACGTAAAAGCTATTTCAAATTATAAAATATTAGGAAACTCATTATCAGTATTGAATAACAGCGAACTGATAAATTAGAACAATCGTACCTATCGAACAATTGCGTACAAACTATTGCAATGATTTATAAACAGTGCATATTTACAGCAACATTTCAAACCTGTTTTTTTTAAACTCGTGGTACTGCAACTGTTACTTATTAGTTTAGAATTATGTAAGGATATATTCTGAAACAATTCTATAGTATACGTTTGGAGCTAAGCTTTATAATTATCTTCTTTTAACATTTTCGACGTTTTTATAGTATTATTACACACTTAAAAAATTAACTTAACGGGATTTGAACCCTTGGACGCTTTTCAAGAGACGCTGGTTCTAATCCCGCTATGTTTAATTCTTTTATAGGTACGTTTTCTAAAAAAGTTTATCTATTTAAACAGTCAGTGCGTCACTAAACGCAACATTAAGTTTCGTAATCCAATTCGAAGTCGAACTACGTAAGATCTTTAGCGACTTGATTTTATGGTATCTATCCTCTTCTAAGATAATTATGTTGCAAGAAGTGAATAACAATTGAGAAAAATGTAAATTAGCATTCCTTTTGAATGTGATAATAATAATTAAAGGTTTTATTTGTCTAAGAATTGTTATACTATATAAAAAATATTTTTTTTATTATTGAATGTTAAGATGAAGCAACGTCCATATGTATAACACGTTCGATTTGAGGACCAGGCAAATATCGCACAGATAAACCAATTATTTATAGATACATATTTATATATGTAAATATATTAATATAAATATCATATACTGACTTCTTAGAGACGATTTAAAATCTCTACTTAATGATTGATTTCAATACAATAAAGAATTTTAAAATTAAATAAATTTAATATAAAACTATTACTTTACCAAAAAGAAAAGCTTTATTTGTGTACTAGTTCAAATACAACATCCATTTTATAAACACACTCACCTATAATATGTAAATGCAAACAATTTACGTAATTGTCTAATGTCTATAGAAGTGACAAGCGACTAAACAGCGGACGGGTGCCAAGTTATTCAGAAACCTTAACAAAAGTATAAATTAATTATTAAAACAGTATGAATATATTTATATTTTTTATATTGTAATTTGTGAAATATATTTACTAAAATATATAAAAAATATATAATTTTCCTTTGTTTACATACAGTATAATTACATTGATACAAATTATGATAAATATTCCCAATACCTAGTTCTGTACTAATTTAGTAATGAAAATAAATATATTATTTATTATTAAATTATACTAACATGAATTAAACACTTTCTTAAATTTCCTTTAAATTTCTACCAACTATATTTACTTTGCGGTAAAAACCACACGATTTCTTTAGAGGAATAACAACAAACACAATTGTTATAAAATGATGTTAAATCCTAGAGAAATTGGCAAATATCCAAACCAAAGAGCATTGACACATTTGAATAACATATTAAGTATATGAATAAGCAAACATTTTTCAGTAAACCAATACCAACCTGCGAATTGAAGACCGGCAAATATTAAAAACAGCTGATTAAAACTTTTAATACGTGATTACAATTGTAAATATAAATATAGCGACTGTTTCTTCTTTCTAAATCACTTTCACTATAGTTTTTCAATGTTTTCGCGATGAATTCTAAAGTTTGTAAAGTTTACGCGGTATGTAGACACGGAGGCGCGCAGTCCGGACAGCCTCATAGTCGGTACTGAGTTGGATTGGAAGTTGGAACTTGGTGAAACATAATTGGATATAAGTTCCTACTTCGTTTCCGTAATTTTATCTGGATAATGTAAATCCTTGCGGTACTATATGTAACTTTTCAATATGTAATGTAATTAATATCTTTTTTCAATTACAGCAAAACAATAAGGAAATGTAATGAACTTACTATAACATATTAATATATTTTCAAGCATTACATTAATATTAATAAACATCAGTTACACCTAACAGTCGTAATTACTTAGTTTTTTTTGTATTTGTACTTCTGAATAAAAAAAAACTCCTATTTTAACTTTTCGTTTTCCCCATTCCTCAAACGACTGTTTCCTAAATGCACCCGTTCCCCAGTCCTAGTCCTATAACGTCCTGTAGTAGTATTTGATTGATTTGGTACATTTATTAAGATTTATTAGTAAAATATTAATTGGGGGGTGGGTGGTGTCACTTATAAAGTTTTTTTTTTCAAATAAAAATAAACATGAAATGCTAGGAAAATATAGGAGCGCAGTCAATATAGTCCTGTAGAAATGTGTAGAAATATAAAAAACAATGTTTAGTACCTATATGTTACTATTCCCGTGTTTTTTTTACTGTATACCTACCAGTCGAAACAGGTATAGAAGGAATACAATTCCACAATCAAAAATGCAAAACCAAATAGTAACTAGAATACGAAGCTTCCCTTTTTTCGTTCTACAACCGTTTTCGTCCAATGTTGATTTTTTCCTTATCCAGAGTAGATATTACCTAATTAGTAAGTAAAAATATAAAATGTAATATATAATGAAACTACACCTATTTCTGGTAAAATTAAATACTTTTTAAATATACCAAAGTACTCACAATTTAATTGAAATATTATTATGAATGTATAATATTATATCAGTGCCAAGTAAAATGTTAGGAACATTAGGAAAGTAAAAAAATATTTACAACTCTCTGCTGAAATAAAAAAATGTATTTATAAAACAAGGGAATACTAGTTTTTAATAAACTCGGTAGGACTTATTTATACATATTTATATGGTTAATAGTTCAGAAAACCTAATTTAGAGGCAGCCGCGACACATTGACCGTACTGTACTAAATGTTCTTAAGTTGTAATGCCTTATAAGAATGAAATTACAGGATATTACAATAAAATTTACGTTATTTTATATCTTAAGTTTTCTTTATTATATATATATTCTTAAATTTATTAATAGCAAATTAATAATTTTACAAAAAGCAATTTTATTACGTTAATATAAAATTTAATTACGAAAATTAATGTAGTTTCGATATTTATTCTGTTAGAGAAGTTATTGTGACGTTGGCTGTTATTTTAATCGTAATATTACGTTAAAGTTAAATAGTCTGTATTTAGGAAAGTTACTTACTTATACTAGAAAATATTTCAATGAAAATGTCGTCTTAATTTTATTCTATAATAGTTTATAAAATAATATAATCAATCTTGCATATTGTTCTAATGTTCAGAGTTAGCTATTTAATATTATTGATATTGTTAAATTATTATTTAAATGACATAATGAAGAACTTGCACTTTCATACATAAAACTTTCCCTTTTTAAGTTTTTGCTACTTAGATTTTTAAGGTTACCTAAACTGATATTACGACATAGTTCGTTGCAAGTGCCATCTATTGAATGTCTAGGAAATCGCGTGCTCGTCGCTATCAAATAAGTTACTTTTTATTTTAAATTACTTTTTATATCATTATTACACATTAAATATTTATTAACTGAAATAAAATTAATTATAAAAAAAAATTTCAAATTATTCAAGTTCTCTTATACATGGTCAATAATAATAGTTGCGCAGTTGAAATAGATTCCTAATGTTGGCATTACTGTTCATGACAAACTTTCATTCTTCGTTCATGGTGAATATGTAAAAAAAATGTGCAAAATGTAAAGTAATTACGATTTCGACTGTTAAATATTATTATTCTTGAAGTCTGTTGTTTAGTAATAAACAGTTTTCGATAGTTTACGTTTATGTGAAAACCAGAGTGCTTAAAGAAACATTCTTACAAGTATCGTGTAGAAAATGTTTTTGTGTGCTAAGTTTCATAATGGCGGCCCGTCGCGTCCCCCGCGCCTCCATTTCGATGCCAGTCAAATTATGACAATGCCGATACGTAAAATTCTAAAAACTGTTAAGTTGTAATTTTTGTATTAGTGGTGAATTGTTTTAATATCTAAAGGACTTAAAATGAATCCGGATCACCATAGTATTAATTCGGGTGGTGGCCAAGCTCCAGGCAATTCCGAGGTTCGCATTGCTTGTTGTTTTTTGTGTGAATGTGTAATATTGTGATTATTTCTAAATTACTTTATATATGATAATTGCAGTCTCAGAACCAAAGGGTTCAGTCGACACAGCAACAACAGCCGACGCAAACAAATAATTTGCCACCTACAACATCTGCTACCGATTTGAGAGTCAACTCGGCGGCGGTAAACGTTGCCCTGTCGAGCGTGGCTAAATACTGGGTGTTTACTAATTTGTTTCCCGGTCCATTGCCTCAAGTTTCTGTCTACGGTTTACCTACTGGTGCAAGACTTGAAAATGGGAAACCTGTACAGGTAATACTTACATAAATATATATGAGTATAGGAATAATCTGCTAAACTTTTCTTCAGGTTATTAAAATAATTGACAAGTAGAAGCAAAATCTTCCATTGATTAAAGCCACACCAATTGTTCAATAATTAAAAGTCATAGTACAGTAATTAAAATACTGTGCATAATTAATGTTATTTTTATTTGAAGAGACTATAATAAAAAATCGTTTTTTGTATTAAGATTTTAATCTCTGTATTTTATTTTCAACATTTATTTCAAATATGTAAGTATTTCAGGATCTTGGTCAAGCACATGCAAGTATTTTGAATGGAGATCCTAACATTATATTAGGGCATGCTGGACAACCACAAGTTACGGTTTCCACAGCAGGTCAACAATTACCTGTATCACAAATTATTGCTAATCAAGCAACACAAGGACATGGTAAGTTAACATATTCTAATTTCATTTTGTTTTGCAAGCTTTATATTTAATTTTCTTCTTTTTGCCAAGCAGCATAGTCTTTCTTTCTATTAACAGACTAGGCAGAGAAAATATGATGTTAAAACACTCCCCTCTCCGCTTTCCACTTTGATAAGAGACAATGTGTGGAACATTAGAGTTAGTCTAGCCACAGCCAAGTAAAGAAAACATTTCATTGCCTTGAGTGGTTTTAAAAATTATAATTATTAACTGACATTTCCACACTGCACCACAATGACCTCAAGTTTTTTAATATTATAATTTAATAAGAAATATTAAAGTAAATATTTCACTCTGAATGCTTGAATATTTTCCACTTGCAGAGACTCTGGTGGGGCATACGCAGCAACAAGAAACAGCGACTAGCAGTGCTCCGTTGGCAGTTGCTCAAACCCAGCAGGTACCCAATAATCGGGTCGAGTTTGTACAACACCATAACGTCGATATGGTAAATCAAGTGGTAACACAATCATAGCGGGAATGCTATACGTCGCTGTTATGTAGAACAAAGCCTAGTGTTGCCAGATAAAAAATATTGTAATTGGAATGCGTCAGTTGGAATGTAAACATGTGAAGGGATCAAGACTATAATATATTTACTAATATACTTTTAGTTTTCATTAGGGTTATTATGGCTTAGTAATAAATTTAGGTTATTCTACAGAAATCTGGCATCACTAATAGGCCATCTATAGGTGCATGATTGTCTGTAGTTCCAAGTCTACACAACGAAGGCAACTTTTATAACTGGCATAACTTTCTCTATTATATTCTAGGTATTCTTATAAACATATTTTTGCATGTAGTCAATTTAAATTGTCTTTAGTAGATTGATCTGCATGATACATGTTAGTCCATTCTCACTTATTCATAACCTAATTTTTATATCATATTAAACAGATTATTTATAGAGGCTGTGTCTGATTGCTAGTGATTGATGTGGGTTCAATCTCTTTTCAGGGAAATAATTATATTGAATTGTACACATTTCTTTGCTGTGCCAGGGCTAAGTACAATATCTTGAAATTGGTGAAATATAGCAAACAAATATTTTGACATTGTTCTATATTAGGGACATATTTTGAAGCTTAAAAAATCTGCATAAAAAAACAAATCAGCTTGACGCTGTATCCCATACACACCTAAAAAAACAGCTGGATAGGCAGAGGGAACCTAGTGTTAAGAGACTCCGTTCCCCCCTTTCCGCCGTATTCTGGAGGCATTGCGTGTATACTGGTGGAACTCAACGTAGCGATTTGCCTCGACAACAGAGCGACAAATGAAAATAAAAACTTAGGAAATAAAACAATAAAAAAACAATATTTATGCTGTAAGTCAAAAATGAAACAGCTAACATTTCTGAAATAAGAACTTGAATCATATATGTACACAATTAAACATATTTGTCTAAAGTAAATAACATGTTATCTTATTGTGTAAGAATGTCATGCAAAAAGTATAATGAATTTTTGTAACAAAAATTATATTTTTGTTTTTGTTTTACCTAGTGAAAGTGAATTTACACCTCTTGTATTTTTAAATATTTATACTAAAATAATTAAAATGAATTTCAAATATATTTTTTTATAATACTATATGACCTTGCATAATATGATTATGAACTAAATTGCTTCCTTGATAGGCAGATTTTTTTTAACCTTTGATAGTAATTAAAATAGAATAAATTGATTCACTTTTAATAAACGGTGTGAATGGGAATGTGACGGTTGCATGTTAACACCCCCACTCTCTTGGGAGAATGAATTACTTTCGTTTTTTTTATTTTGATAGTTCATCATGAAGCTTAAAAAATGGGACACAGAGTGTCTTGGCACTTGGTTCTCTCTGTATATCCTACAAGGCGTAAAGTATTTAATATTAATAACCTTTTAAGTTACGTTAATTTTATATACGGTAAAGCATACTAGTTTACTTATTTTATATTTATCACAAAACTTAGGCTCATCACTCACAGCAGCAGCATATCATGCAACAGCAGCTGATGGCGGCTGCGCGTCCCGAACACGCAAACCAACAGGTGTGTATTGAAACACGAAACGAAAATAGGCTTTTTAATAATATGTATTTATTATTTTTAATGCTAATTTACAGACCAGGATTTGGAAAGTTTACATGATATTTTAATATTATTTTATTTAATATATATGTATATTATGTTGATTTCATTAATTTAAAACAGTATATATGTATATGTACATGTGGACATGAATATACATAGTAATATTATAGATGCACAGCCGCAACAAATTGAGCAATAATAATATATGTATTGTACAATACAAAGCCTCACTGTATTGTACAAATGTATTCATGTAGATTCACAAATACATGTTAAAACAAGCTATTCTGTATTCACGCTGCTTTACCATTATACTACAGGTCAGTGAGGTAAGTTAGTATTATTACTAAATATACTTATATTTGGTGTTGTTCTGGAAAAGCTTAATAAACTAGTGCTTTATATGTTTCAATTTATATATTAGTAAATTAAGAACTTATACTATTTTTGTTATTACTGTTTTCTATTATTAAGATATATATTTTTATATAGTTGTAATGCTTGAATAATTTTATTTTATTTACACTATTAATTAGTTGTTTTTGAACATTTCATCTCATTTTTAAATCCATATTTTCATACTCCTGCAAGTATTTACCATAATATGCATACAGTGTTTTGAGAATAAACTTTTATATAATCAATACAATTTTTTTTATTACTATTTATTTATAATTAAGTTAGTATGTATCAATACCTTATGCGGATGTAGATGGTTCAATAATTAAGGTATCAATATATTTAACAATACGCACACTTAACAGATTCAGCTGACGGTAAGCGAGGATGGCATAGTAACAGTGGTGGAGCCTGGCGGCGGCGGCGGGAAGCTCGTAGAGAAGGAAGAGCTTCATGAAGGTATCAAAATGCCTACAGACCACACTCTCACTGTGCACCAGTTGCAACAGATTGTTGGACATCACCAGGTATTTTGTTTTAGTATTTTTAAAGTGTTGATTGGTATGTTTAGAAAACAAGTTATGTCGATTTTTTTTTACGCTTGTTACAACTGATTGGAGATGGTCAGGAAGATTTTCAAAGCATATTAGCTTATAAGAATGTCGACGTAGCTTGACGAGAACGTATGGCTTAGTGGTCAGAGCGCCTGGTTTCCAGGACACACAGTTTAGAGTCCCACTACGTTCAAATTTTTATATGTTTTCTAAACAAATAATATGAATATTATCTTGTCAACAGGTGATCGACAGCGTCGTGCGCATAGAACAAGCGACGGGCGAACCCGCCAATATATTGGTGACGCAGAACCCGGACGGCACCACTTCTATAGAAACCAGCGCCGCCGACCCGCTCCTAGTGAAAGATGAGAAGAATGTCGCCAAAATTGAGTCTGCTCAATTTGCTATACCGGCGGAGATTAAGGATATTAAGGGAATCGATTTGAAGGTTAATGTTTATATTTTTTAATATTATGTTTTTTTTTGTATTGTCATAACAAAAAAAAATTGTCGGTAAATGTCATACTCCTTATTATAACTCTTCATTAGTAAAAAAAATTGATGTAAATAAATGTGCGTGTTATATAATGTGTTTATAAAAAAAGTTCGAATACATTATTAACATATTTATTAGTTAGACAAACTAGTGTGGAAATACTGTCGCCCACTTTCTATATATTGTATAACCACCGTAAAGAAATGAAAATAGTTATTCCTTTGAGTGAGACTTAAATCCAAACGCAGGTCAGGTTTAAGATTATAATACCTTTGTGCCAAGACTGGCCTGAATTTGCCATTAATATATTAATATTTTACGTATTTATACAGAGTGTTGGAGCTATGGGCATGGAGGGAGCAGTAGTAAAGATTTCAGCGGCATCTGAACACGATCTCCAACACGCCATGTATAAAGTGAATGTGGAAGATCTCTCGCAACTTCTGGCCTACCATGAAGTGTTTGGGAAACTTAATACTGAAAATCAACAACAGCCTAAGGTGAACTTTTTAAGTTAAATTTTATGTCTTATTTATGCATACTTTATTA
>DWNA01002318.1:0-12059 GCA_018249835.1 Heliconius besckei
CTGCGTGCTGCACGAGGGGCGCGTCGCCGAGCGCGGCACGCACGCGCAGCTCGTGCAGCTCAAGGGACTCTACTACAATCTGAACAGGCGAGGATACTCGTGAAACAACTGCTTGCATCTTTTGCAACTTAAGAGTTGAAAACTACCCATGTTTAAAGAATACAGTTGGTAGCAATTATGTTTATCTTTTCAGTATTATAAAAGATCATAATATAAGAATGCTTGAAGGAGATTACAATGAAAATTCTTTATTCTTTTATCTTTACTTCTCATATATACTAAGCGTAAAATATGTACTTTTATAATTCTAAAAATATTATAAATATTATTATTTAAATAAAGTATTTCTAAGATGCAATTATAACTTCCTGATTTATTTGTTTTTATTCCATTTGCACTACACTATGCCCACACTCCTAAATTGGTTTAAGGAATCATTGGGCTTAGTTTAATAATATTTTTTTGGTGTACGATAGTTTAATATGTTTAAATATTCATTTTTTTAACCCCCTTTATCTATTTTTTGTTTATCAATTTTGAATGTGGAAAAATAAATATGTACTTAACTATATTTTTTAATAAATCTGTAATAATAATAATAGGAAGTGCAGATACTGTCACGACAACTATAAAATTATTTAATTAAGTAAAAAGGTTTTCATAGAAGGCACGTAATACACTTGACGATATTAAAAATTAAAGCAACTAATCAATCAAATTACCTTTTACGCCACCTCTCTATGAATTAAACTTTATACGACACGCGACATTTTGCGTGCCGTAAACAGTTGTAAAGGCTGCTCAAAAAAAAAAAAGAGTCGTCTATATGCAGATATTTATATATATTATGACAGCATTTACCAGACGCCAGTTCGTAGCCATAGAGCCACTATGCGAGCGACCGACGGTAAACGCGACTGTTTGTTGGTTCGAGTCCCACTTGAGAAAATGAAATATTTAATATTTTCATTTTCTAACTCTGGTAACTAGGCAAAGCGCGGCGTTGAGTTCCGCCACTCAATACGCAATGCCTCCAGAAGTGATCTTAACTTTAAGATCCCAGATTTCCTATGCCTACGTGCGTGACTTTATCCGTGATGCCGCGGGAAGCTAAAAAAACTATATATATGTAACCAGAAGGTTTATTTTAGTAATTATTTCGTTTATAAATTTAAAAGTATGCTACACTTAAATAAATATATATATATCTAAGTAAATAATTTAATTGAAGAAAAAAGAAAAAAAATAACACGCTGTATACTACACAAAAATGAACACGCTGTTATTAAATGCACGCTATATCCGTAGAACTAAAATTAAATTACTTTGAAAAAGTAATTCTATTGAAAGTCTTTCGCTGGTGGTAGCTATTATACCCACATATTCACGTTCCATTCTTTGATAAAACTTGTTGTAAGTATTGTAGTCTTATATTATTTCATAGAAGAAACCATTATGGAGAACGATTCTAAATATAATAATTACATAAAAGACACCGTATATACGTTTGCTCCTTTAAATTTAATTCTTAAATTATTTTCATTAAACAGTAATAGACAAAAATATACACACCCATGTCGGGAAGTTACGAAGAGAGCCATACCCGTTTTTATAACCGGAAGTATAAACTTATTCACATTGTATTACAAAATGGAATATTTATATAAAACTATATTGGTATCAGTAATGTACACTGATATTATTCAAATGGTCTACGATATTTGTCAATATATAGTCGATGTTTTTTTTGTATATAAATACGGCGCAGAATATTGCTATGAATATACTAAGCAATATGCTTGTATTGACCGTTTGATTGGCAATGGTCTATATACCACAATTCGGCTAAGATTGATGAAAGTGATGGCGCTTCTATTCTTTGTATGGTTTTTAAGCACCATATTTGATTACGCAATTTGGGTGAATGGATTTGGTTTTATACAAACGACTGTATATTCAATATCATATGTCTATATGCTTATTAAAATATTGACTAATTTAGACCTTACTGTGAATGTGATGCATGTTGAAATTAGGCTGCTTATTTTGGGTGATATCATCCAAGATTACTATATGAGTGCCCAGGACTCCGCCGGGGGATTTGACGATATTGTTGCGAAAAAAAATTGGTTCTACAACGATGGTGGTGACACACATTTTGTCAACAATGGCCTGTTACGAACAGTAAAAGTAAATTCAGATATCAACCCACAGGAAGTGAAGTTGCTAAGCAGATGTTATTTGTTATTAATAGAACAAGTGAAATTTATTAACAGAATGTATGGAATTAGGGTAAGTAAAATAATTACTAGTCTTCTTTGGTATCGGTCTGACTGTTTCAATTTTTTTTGAAATGGAAGTTAGTAGTACTATTTGACAAAAAACTTAAGTTAATGATAATTATTTTCTTAATTATTATATTTAAGTTATTCGCAAGATCTAAACCTAAATATATTAATTTCACCTTGATACCATTTCGCTATTTTAAAATAAATGAATCTGACAGACATGGAAATTATTAAAGAGATGACAGACATGGACAACAAACTTGAAGCTAGAAGAAAGAAAGAAAAATAACTATATTTATGTGAATATTAATTTCTTTCCCATCTTTGTTTCAGATGTTATTAAATAACACAAGTTTATTGATAGACATTATCAGATTAACCAACTTGGCCGTATTAGTTGTATTAGGATCTCAGGTAAAGATTTATCTACTGTTTGTGTAAACAGGTTCAACATTCATTCTATACTTTGAATAACATTTGGAGAATATTTTTTAATTATTCATTTTCATGAAATGAGCTACAAATATATAAGTTTGTAGTTATTTTTTATTGTATCGCTTGTGGTTTCGTTGCAATAGCATGGGATTATATTTCAAGGGTTCATGTTAACGACTTTCCCGTAACTTGAGCGATACCATAATATCAAATATTCTGTCAAAGAATATTATTTAGTTTTAATAAAATTTTGTTATAATTATAAATAAAATTTTGGTTAGGACTCCGGTTACGCTTCTGGATATTATCCAGCTATAGCAACTTTCTCCAGATCTTTAGCTTGCGTCATAGTGCTAATAAGCCTTGTTGATCATTGCGAGCGTGTGTACAGGCAGCGGGAAAGGATACTTCTCCTTTTGGACCATCTAATCACTGATAAAAATCTCGGTAATGTGCATTTAACACCACATCATATTTATCACAATATTTTAATCTCTCTTAAAGTTTCTTCTTTATGCTGTTTTCATATAGTAGTGTATACAGACAGAACTTGGTGTCAACTCACTTCGTTTTTCACTTCCCACCCAGCTTTGACACAATTCGTGTTAAATGGTGGAACTTCGCACTGCTCTTTGTCTACAAGACAGAAGAATTAAAACCCACAACCCTCAAAAGTCTACGCCACAACGGTCTCAATTTATATAACAATTTTATTTATTACTAACCATCATATTACAACTTAAACGTTTGCGTATTTTTTTAATATATATTTTTTTAACATTTTACAGATAATGAAGTGTTATCAGCCTTTAACAGTTTTAAGACCCTCGTGCAGTCACAGTCTATAGACTTTCACATGTACTACTTCATGCGCCTCGATTACCCGCTGCTGGTGTCAATAGCATCAGTGGTGGTGACTTATACCATCATACTTCTACAAAGTTAGACAACTGTATAGAGGTACACGCACAATGATATAATAGTTTCAAAATAATTTAATTTTTGAAATTATTTGAAAAAAATATATATTTTGTTATCTTTTTTCTCAATAAATCATTCAAAATTAAAACGTCTTTAATTTTAAATTTGTTAGATTGCCTCTAAACATTAAAAAAATACGAAATTATTGTAAAAGTTTAAAAATACGATTAAAATTTACAAAAAAGAATGTAATGTTGATACTTGCTTTAGGCCCCATTTAGTATCATTAAAAAAAAGAACAAACGTCAGTTAACATCGTTATTATCCTGTCGTTTGTGGCAGATTATTAGTTGATATGTTCAAATGATATATTCAATTATTATTTTTCTATTTATTTTGTATTTTTGTTATAAGAATCACTAAATATTATGATATATCATATACATTTGTTCAGAAAAATTGTATTCGATGGGAGTGCTTAGTATGAAGTCAAACATTTTGACCTATTTAACTATTGGTATTACACGCAAAAGCATCTCATGGACGATCTATTATTAGCGCGTAAGCGGAGTTGTATAATGTAAGTCCAAAAATATAGAAGTTTTATATCTAAATCATAGAAGTTTTATAGAATAAAGTGCTTAAAAACTTATTTAAGTAGAGTTATCGGAGATCATGAATCAACTAACTACGATTTTTCATATTTTTTTTAATACCAAAATTGTGCAATTGTGCATTGTGATGTGCTTATAAAAGAAAAAATATTGTGTTTATAAAATAAATGGTTCAGAATAGAAAAAAGTAAGATTTGAGTTTTTAACATAAATTTTGAGCGTTCTAAGTGATTTTGTGAAATTTCTTAAAAATAAAAAGAATTTTAACTATCGAACTCAATTCAATCTTTAGATTACTTTTATAAATATAAATTGATAACTTTAAATATTTGCATTCTTATAAAATAAATATCATCTTTTTTAAAATTCAAATATTAAAGATAAGTAAAAAAAATAATAAAAATTGTACAAGATAAGTTAATATGTTGTGCTTTATGGTATCTGTTACTTTGTTGTTTTTATGTGTTATAAATATTGGTTATTGGTTTATGCTGGTATTGTAGAAACAGTTTTACTTTTTAATATCATTTTTCTTTGGTTATTTTATTTATATTTAACATTTATTTCAGCTAGAAGTTATATTAAGAATTTAACCTTCTAGATTAAACAAACATGTATTTTGTATGCACCATATTTAATTGTTAATTTAAATAGAAAAATAATATTTGTTAAATATCATATTATAATTTTACATGACACAAAACCATTTGGGCGTGTATTGAATTTCAATTTAAAATTCTCGAAAGGATTTGAATTCGCGTCTCTCATGTATTATATATGTCTAATCAATCTAGCAGAGTACTCTATGGTGCTTTTGTACTGCAAGTGATAACAACCAGTACACGCTGTAACCAAACAGTGCGTAATAAAGATTAAATTTACTTTATCTTATTATTATCTTAAACAAATTAGAGGGCACTATACCTGTGTATGTTATTTGGAATGCATAAAGCATAATAATTAACGATAACGAAATCTGTTCGATTATTCGGTGTTCTGATAATGTAATTGTAAAAATGTTAGAATTAATTAATTGACAACTCTTACCTATATAAATTATTTTAAATATTAATATTTGTAATTACAGTACCAAGTACCTACCAAACTAAACGAAATGAGCATTCTATAGACGTAGGTATGGGATGATAGGTGATAGACATGTCAAATACGAAAATATATCCTATATATATATCTCTATAATATACATGAGACTGATAATACCCATATCAATATCTGCTGATAGCTAGTCGATTGTCAAAGCAGAGACTAAAACGACCGCGCCACTGAGTACGTAAATAAGTTATGAAATTGTAAAAGAAACATATTTTTCTAAAGAATTGTTAGTATTGAAAATTTATATTAGACAAGCGGTACAAAAATGAAGGATCTGGAGGAGAAAGGAAAGAAAACTTACACTGTGAACGATCTGTCGAATGTGGAATTTACCAAAAATGGATCAGCAAACGACAAAGACAGGTATGATAGCAAAAAAATATTGTGGAATTAATGTGCGTAGGATATTTACAATAATTACATACATAAGTATTTATATTAACGTATTAAATATAATATAATTCTAATCTAATGTCTAACATTTATTAAAGCGCGGAGTTGAATTTTGCCACTCAACACGTAATGTCTCCAGGATTCCTCGGAAAATGAGGAACGGAGTGTCTTAAATTTTTAATGCCTGGTTCCCATATTCCTTTTGCCTACACTGCTTTGTGCGGGATACAGCGTGAAGTTACAAAAAATTAAATAATAATAATCAACATAAAATATTTTACATTAGTGTTAATTTATTTATATTGGCATCACAGGCAGGGTATGTCCGAAGAAATGAATTTTCATAAACCTTTGCTAGCTTTTATCGTTCATGATTCGCGAAAATTATTATAATTATGTTCTAGAACTTTAGTTGCCATAGACGTAGATAAATAGTCTGATTAAAATATCTATATTTATAGCTTCAATTCATGTTAGTGATGAAGTACCGAATATACCACTCGATCTAACGACAGTGTGATGTTTACATTATTTTCCGCCACACAACACGCGAGGCCTCTAGAATTCGGCGAAAAGTAGGGAACGGAAGTGTCTTAACACAAGATCTCGGGTTCCCTCTACTTACCCGGCTTGCTAAGCGCGGGAAACAACATGACGCAAAAAAATATCTACATCATAATTCCAATGCTAAGAAAACGTTAAAACAAGTACTATCTAAGGTCGTTCAAATTATATGTCCAAAAGTTATTAATCTTAAGTGAAAATGGTTTCCATCAATTGGAGATATGCATATTTAGTAAGTAGTAGTACTAGTAGTAGTAGTAGTAGTGTAGTTTAGTGCTTAAACCACAACGCTACAAGATATTACTTGTAGTCTCCAAAAATATAATAATGTAGGTAGGACTAAAATAAAAGTAGTCAAATAGTAAATACTTTTACAATTACTTAAATAAAAGTAATTATTCATTATGACATAAAGAAATTGACGATGACAATTATATTATTTATTTGGTCTGATTATATGTTGTGAAATAAAAGTTGTATAAAAGGATGATTCATATACTCGTAGTGATGCTTCTAAAGATTGAAAGATTAAAAGTGCTTATTAGCAAAATTATGTTACGATATGTACCTACTATATAATCACAAATTAAAATTTTATACTCCTCTCTTACACTTTCTATCACTCAGTAGAGTTAAATTGTCGTGGGGCAGCGGCACAAGGGTGTAACTGTAACGCGGCGGTTGTGGGTTCGATCCCCACTCGAGGAAATGAAATATTTATTTACGATTATATTTATTTTTCTTCGCTCTGGTGTCGAGGCAAAGCGCGGCGTTGAGTTCTCAACATACAATGTCTCCAGAATTCCACGGAAAATGAGGAATGGAGTGTCAACACTTGGTTTTTACTTCTATAAACTAATATTATAATTTATAAAGCAGAAAAAAAAATTGGCTCAACGAGCTTACCTCAAAAACTTTTTGAATTGAAAAACACTTTAAGTGTTGGATAGTCTATCGAGGAAGGCTTTTGATGAGTGAGTAGTTTCAGTCAAAAAATACCGGCTATAAACGTAATGTACCCCTTTTTAGGTATTTTTAAAAAAAAATAAGCTAGGAGCAATTTAGGAGGTATTAAAAATATGCTAAATTTCATGCATGTAAACGTATGAGCTTATGATTTACAAAGGGAACAAAAGTAGCTTAAAATGGTTTGTTTTAAATACATATTACGTGCTCCCAGCTTTTTAACTTGGCTGGACACGCTGACGTATGTCCTGATAAGACAATTTAATTAGATTGCGCAAATTTATTTTGTTTTTAATATTACTTATAATATTTTAATTAAACGGTTTTACATACACTCTTTACCGTTATTACTATTATGGATGATATACGCCGATATATTAAGATATATTATTTTCCTAAAATTTCTTGTGTAGTTCTTAAGGCCCGGAATAAATGTTTAAAATTATGTTTTATAATTTTTGTTTTATCTGATTATAAGTAATACATTTTCGCTAAGCAAATTTCAGTACATTTTTACCCATAAATTTTACTTTATTTTAGCAATGCCGATACCGAAAGTCCAAATGAAGTACCAAGCGTATCATTCATCACACTAGTGAGTTTTTCTTTCTTTTTAACGGTTTTTGAAATAAATATATCAAATAATAATTTAATAATTAATTTTCAGTATCGTTTTGCTTCCGGAATGGATAAATTGTACATCTTCTTGGCAATCATATTTTCTATCGTATGTGGATGCATGACTCCTATAAACACACTTCTTTTCTCATCCTTGTTACAAAGTATGGTGGAATTTGGTATATCAGTACAAGTGGGAGAGCCAAGAACTCAAGTCTTTCTTAATGCAGTCCGAGATTTTGCAATCTATAACAGTATAGTTGGGGCTGTCCTAGTAATTCTATCATATGCTGCAACTGTACTAATGAATATAGCAGCATATAACCAGGTAACTTTACCAACAATAAGGTTTTATATAATATATATTTTTAATTACGTGTAAAATTGTAATTATAAATAATCTGATTTTTTGTGACATTTTTTCAACAACTCACATGTTTTTAGAATATTTTTTCTTTCGTAAATGTGAAATAGCTCTTTAAAAAAGGATAATAAATATATATATTCTCTCACTCCACCTATATTTGACTAAATATCTAATAGTTCTATTAATAAATATTTATGTTGTTAATTCTTAATAAAAGGTATACAAAATTCGACAAGAATATCTAAAAGCAGCGCTTAACCAAGATTTTGAATATTTTGACACTCACAAAACTGGTGATTTCGCTGTTAAAATGACGGAGTAAGTTAACTATTATTGCCTATTTTGATTCTATGGTTGATTTTTGTATTTAAATCTCCTATATATCCATATAGAAAGAACTATTTATTAATATCTTTTATGTTTTAGTGACGTTGTTAAATTAGAAGACGGAATAGGAGAAAAACTAGCAACGTTTATATTTTACCAGGCGTCTTTCGTTAGTTCTATAGTCATGGCGCTCATTAAGGGTTGGAAACTTGCTTTGTTATGTTTGATTTCTTTCCCAGTAACGCTATTCTTGGTTGGTCTGGCTGGATTGGTAAGTACTATGTATTTTTTATGACATTCCGAATGAAATTTGAACCTAGAACCACCTCTTGAATGCGTCATAATAGCCGTTTTATAATATAGCTTTGGTAGCAGGGTAGGCAGGGCGAACGTGGGAACCTAACGTTGAGACACTCTGTTCCCATTAGGATACCTCCGTCCCTCCCTTATCGCCGAAATTTTCGAGGCTTTGCCTCTATAAAATATTTCACTCCCCTGAGGGAATCGAACCCACAATCATTGTGCTTACAGTCTCACACTTGTGCGAAATATAATCATATACCTAAATATACTCAGAATGAACATAAACAACTACTCGAACATTATAAATATAATAATATGTTTATAGATCGCTTCAAGGTTATCTAAAAAAGAGGCTTTGGCATCAGGAAAAGCTGGTGCAATAGCGGAGGAAGTGTTAGCGGCAGTTCGAACTGTTTATGCTTTCAGCGGTCAAAAAAAAGAAATAGAAAGATATGAAGAACATCTCTCAGAAGCAAGAAAAATTAATATTAAAAAAGGTAAACCTTCTAAGCATGCTATCAAATAAAATAGGTGTAGGTACTTAAAATAAAGGAACAAGAAAACTAAACGTTTTTAACGGCATTTTTTTTTCTAGGATTTTTTAATGGCATGGCAATGGGTACCTTGTTTTTCTGCATTTTCTGCGCGTACGCCATGTCTTTCTGGTTCGGTTACAAACTAATGGTAGAAGAACCCGAAACATACGACGTTGACACGATGATTGCTGTGAGTTAAGACACTGTTCTATATGAGCTGATCAATTTTCTATTTATTCTATGACGAATGCCTATATTATTTTTGTATATTATGTTTTCATTTGTTTTATATACATAACTCTTATTTCATGGTGATTCAGGTGTTTTTCGGTGTTATGATGGGTTCTGCCAACTTTGGTATATCTTCCACACTTATGGAGGTGTTTGGCGTGGCACGTGGGGCGGGTGCACAAATTTTCAATTTGATTGACAATGTACCTTATATCAATCCATTTTTAAATCGAGGCTTCACACCCTCTACAATCGAAGGAAATATAGAATTTAAGAATGTAGTTTTTCACTACCCTTCAAGACCAGACGTTCCTGTAAGTAAATTTTAAAAACAGATTATTTTTTAGGAATACTGAAACGAAACAAATTAATGATATAAAAACATATTTTAGGTCCTTAAAGGTGTAAATATTAGTGTACAGCGAGGTCAATCAGTCGCGCTGGTCGGGCATTCAGGATGCGGCAAGTCTACTATCATTCAACTGTTATCTAGATACTACGACGTTGTTGATGGCAATGTAAGATCTA
This sequence comes from Heliconius besckei, assembly GCA_018249835.1. Lineage (NCBI taxonomy): Eukaryota > Metazoa > Arthropoda > Insecta > Lepidoptera > Nymphalidae > Heliconius > Heliconius besckei. The sequence continues at coordinate 10,205 of DWNA01002318.1, forward strand.
TTTTAAATCAATTATATTGATATCCGCTTTCGTGATATTGACGTGAAAATGATAATAAACATATTTTTATTGTGTTATCATGTTTGAGTCAGTGAAGTTTAAAAGTAAACGGATTAAAATTACCAAATACCTATTTATACTTATTTGCACCAGCGCTAGCAGCACTCTAGATAATCGACATTTAATGTTTGTTCAGATATTATGGTGATGTGGATTTTTATATTCATGACAATCCCTAAGTATGTATACTTTATACAAAAGTTTCTTAGTATTATTATTAACGATACATTCTACATTAGATCAGTAAAGATGCAAATTGCAATTTCTATGCGGCCTGTCCGCTGCATTTGTATACGATATTTTATTTATATTTTATAACATTTTGATTAAATCATTCATATCTATGACGTCCGTAATAAACTCAAGTGATGTCTCTGGCCTGCATTACTGGGTAGAAATATCTTGTTCAATCCAGTAATGCAAACCAGTAAAGGCAAGCTAGAGCGCAGGATAAGTGACCGTGCAGTCTGGAATTATGATAAATTTCGCGTCTTGGAATGGATAATAATATAAAATAAAATAAAAACAATATTATTTCTTAATGACTAGGTTTCAATAGACGGCAATGACGTTAGAGAAGTATCAGTAAGATGGCTGCGGGCGCAGATAGGTCTCGTCGGCCAGGAGCCAGTGTTGTTCAATACCACGGTCAAACAAAACATCCGCTACGGCCGAGAAGATGCCACAGATGAGGAAATCGAAACGGCCGCTAGACAAGCAAATGCACATGAATTTATTATGAAATTGCCTTCAGTAAGTTATTAAACATCACTTAATTTCATATAAACTTTTTTATATTTTAATCAATCTTTTAAATAAAGTATACACTGATCAACTCGTCAATCATCATCAATTTTATTACAGGGATACGATACATTAGTGGGCGAGCGCGGTGCCTCTCTATCCGGCGGACAAAAACAGAGAATAGCCATAGCACGAGCTCTCATTCGGAACCCTCGTATTTTACTGCTGGACGAAGCAACTAGCGCTTTGGATACATCGTCTGAGGCCAAAGTTCAAAAAGCTCTCGATAAGGTACAAATTTCGCACAGCTTAACTTTTAATATTCATAGCCTCATTTGTGTTTCTCTTTTAATATTTCAGTATATAGTTTAATATTTCAGGGCTCGTTAAAGTAATTGATTTTTTTTTAGGCTTCAGAAGGTCGAACAACGATAGTTGTGGCGCACAGATTAACTACTATCAGAAACGTTGATAAGATTTATGTATTCAAAAGCGGAAATGTAGTGGAATGTGGTAATCATCAAGAGCTGATGAGCAAAAAAGGACATTATTACGATATGGTGATGCTGCAAGCGTCTCCTGACATGAATGAATCGGGTAACTTGATAATAGCGCACTTTTATTCTAGTATCTAGACTTTAGGTCGATTGTCTTTTGGAATCCTAGATTTAAATCAATTCAGATAATTTATCTTTATAAAAGATTTGTCTAGATGTCTAAACATTTCGTTCTATGTATAAGTACTTATCATATAGCTTTACAATGTTTAATCATTTAGAGAAATTACTTTTATCAATAATACTTATACCAATATAAAATATTCTTATTTTATGCTATAAATATGGTAAAATTGGTTTTTCTAAAAAAATATAATCTTATAGAACAAGACAATAAACTCGATCGTACTGTGTCTGTCCTAAGCGAAAAAGACGACGAAGAAGAACATTTGGAAACCAGATTACAAGTAAGTGTACTTAATGTTTTTATTATATAAAATATTTTACATTTTGATATTATGTACAATTATGAATGGATACATTGTCTCTTAATG
>DWNA01002319.1:0-12058 GCA_018249835.1 Heliconius besckei
AAAAATTGACTCGTCCTAGCCTTATTAATAATATATTCAAAATAAAGCCATAAGATGGATAATTGGTGCCGCGATATCACGGATCAGAAGTAATTTAAGTGTTCAATTGCCGTATATATTATCTTATCTCCTCTAACATTATACAGTTTAACTTACAAATAAAGGAAATGTTCTATTGGGCAGTCGGGCTGTCCTCAGATTTTAAAGTTAATTAAAGACATTATATAAATGTAGAAGATTTTCAGTTCTTCGCTCTGATGTCGAGGCGTAGCGCGGCGTTTAGTTTCGCCACTCATGACGCAATTCCTCCAGAATTCAGCGGAAAGTGGGGAACGGAGTGTCTTAACACTAGGTTCCCTCTGCCTACTCTGCTGTGTGCGGGATACAGCGTGAAGCTGATTTTTTTAAAGACTGATCAATGCTTGTCCGGGCATCTCAAAATATCATTTTGATCATGTTTTAACAACGTGACGGGATTTATCGTTTCGTACAACAACTACTGTGCAGTTGTTGTACGCAACTCACCCGCAATGCCAGTGTCACAAAAAAGCACTACGAATGTAAAGTGAACAGCAAAATTTTTATTCTCAATATTAAATTTCAATTTATGAAAGGATATGGTCACTTAAAACTGGAGATTTTATTTACATCAATATCTATGTCATATTGTATATTAAAAAGTAAAAAATAAAAACAATTTTTACTTTATCGTCTAAGATTATAATAATCCATTTGCTTCCATTTGATTCCAGATTTTCAGACCTTATTTAGACTGTAGTAACTAACATATTAATCCTCACGTAATACATTGTATAAACTATTTCTACCTACCTACCTGGATTGTTTTCTGTGGTCCTACTGAAAATATTGCATATTTCTATAGTAACTTTAAAGTTTATATTATTATATGAAATTATATACAAGATTGTAGGTTATACTTATTGAGCTTATTTTACACTAATAAAAATATAAATCGTAAATCAAGACAAAATTGTAAGTTTTGTAAATACATGCATAAAATGTGCATAAAAATGTAAAATACAGTGAAAAGTTAATATTACTTCAGGTATAGGGAGCAATACTAATAAAGTGTGATTAATCTCCAAGTTGACCAGGAGGTCTAATAGTATGAGCAAACTGTTACGTTCAGCCTGCAGGCGGCCTAGACTTGTTAGCTCTAGATTAGAAAGTCTCACATTGATAATGTAAGATAATGCTCTATATTTACACCATTTTACACTTAAACAAACAACAACAAATGTCAAGTATATATTTTTAAGCATCGTTGTCGTCCTCAAATTTCCTATAGATGTTGGTAGCAAGATCCAACGTTAGTCTAGACGAAAAATGAAGCCCATAACCCCCAAATTATATTATCATAGATATTCGTAAGTAATAATGGGCAAATGACCAAAAAGACCAGATATTATCCATAAAATAAATGATAAAAACGGATATTCAAGGGTGAGGTTTCTTTATAGTTTTTTATAGTAGACACTTATTTAAAGTGGTTAAACGTTAACTTAGTCTTACGAATATCTTGATTAAAATACATATATTAATACAATCTGGATGTCCGTTCTTTGTTCAGTGGTAGCCAAGTCACCCATAATTGCTATTTAAAATAATTGCTATTTTCATGCGATTTCCTATCCACCTATCCCTAAAAAAGTAGACCGAAAACAAAGAAACAAATTATAATAGATATAATATTTGAGATTGAATCTTGATCTGGTTAAATCTGATTCATTTTAAGTCACGATAACCTAACAATGTCATGTTTTATACTTCCATAGTATTCGTAACTGCACTGCGAAGATATTCTGTGCCCGCGATACCATCAGACGCCCCGTTGCCTTATTGATAAGGTTTCCATACTTCCCGTGTATGGTGGAATGCTTCTGAGTTTATTTAATGTAATTTATATGAAGATCCCGGGATATCTCGAAGGGAAATTTATAACAACGCTAGCGTATAACAATCGTGCGTTATATGATAACGAGTACAGTATTTATTACGTTAATATGTTTAGAATATATTGGTTTTTTTGTTGGTGTTCCTTGTTTATGTGGTATTTCGGTTTGATGTATTTATGTGAAGTTTTATGCATTTATTTTAGTCTGAGTGAATATCTTGATATGTGAGTCATATGTTATTTAGGATTTGATTATTTTTAAATTTGTTCCAATTATTAAAACAAAAGAAATATCTATGTAAGTACATATATAGGCAAATGTTATTAACTTATTTATTAAATTTATCCTTTCTTTATCAAAATCCATTTAATATTTTAATATGTATCTATTAAATAAAGAAATTAGAAGTATTTTTGCGTTATTTAATTTTTCCTACATTAAAATAGTTAAAACAAATATGTTCCATTTACAAATATGACGCATTGACTTCAAATAATAGACCTACAATAAGCATACGGTCTTGTTTATAGAAAGTCATCGTTAAACAAACAACGACACCTCCACGGGTTAAGCGATAACAACCAATAACTATAAGAAGCGTACATCAAGTTCTAGAACAGCCACCTCAAATTGAAACGGTTATGATGTTCAGAATAGATTCGCTCGGGGTCGAAGCGACATCACGAAGCGAGCGAGGTTAAAGAGCGAACTGATAGTTGTGAATTCATCCGATACAATGGCCAATTTCATGATGAATTTTACCGTACAACGAGCTCTTTAATCACAACCTTTAAGTTTTATACCTGGCCAGTCGTGGCGCAGGGGCACAAGTGTCTAGCTGTAAGCTCGATTGGTTGTGGGTTCGATCCCCACTCGAGGAAATGAAATATTCATTTAAATTTTCTGTTTTCATTTCTTTTTTTCGTCAGAACGGAGTGTAGGTTCCTTCTGTCCATGTTGCTGAGTGCGGGAAACTTTTTAATTATAGCCACATCCGCGTGTTTTCGTTTGGTTGATAAATTCTTAGTTACAAAAGCCTGAGCCACTACGCCGCGGGACCGGTTGACGAAACCTGATTTTGTGAAAACGTTGATTAGTATTGATGACAATATTAGAGAATAAATTTTCACTGTTGTATATAATTACCCTTTAGCTTGTAATTTACGCATTAACATATTATATTATATGAGCCTATTTGAAATTCTTCAAAACGGCAAGTGGTTAAACGTCTTTTTTTTAATTAAATTATTATGCTAATTATTATTTAGCTTAATTATTAAATTATTATATTTATAATACAATACATTTCGGTCTTTAGAATTTCCCTTTAATAAACAAACATGGAATCTCCTTAAATCAGAGAAAAATTAAGCAGAGTGACTCATCACTAGATCCTCTCTACACTCTACAAAATTGGAGAGACAAATAAAGTAAATAATAAGTATTTATATCAGTTTTCTGCCAATAATTAACATGTTTTACCAAATATTTAATAGCCCTCTTATATTCTGGTACAGCCTTGACTAATATACCCTAACCTCAGCCTACCGCAGCCTTCATGTTAGTATTTAACCTTTAATTGTTTCAAGATCCAGAACAATGTATGTCGGTGTGTTCTTAGTCAGTAACAATAAATCTATCTAAATACTCTATAGCTAAGTACAATAAAATTGTTCTACAAGCGTCTAAGCGACCCCTTGCCCTGCAGTGATGGGAGAGGCCATTACTCTACTTGCTTTACGGTGTCATGTACGAAATAAACGCATTTCAATGGAAATTAACACTTAAACTTACTAATAAATATCCGTTTAAGGACCACTCATGTATTACGTCAGTAAATGTCTTGAAATAAAATGAATTTATGTTTTTGTCGTATATGGCTTATTTTATTTATTGATTTAATATTTTGTTGTTTTTACTCAGATTTTTTAATGTTATAGTAAATCATAATAACAATTATATAATTGCTTAAAAAGGTAGTTATGTGAAAATAATTTTGGATTATTCTGAAAGCACGTTTTGCCTCGTCACCAGAGCGAAGAAATGAAAAAAATAAATATTTCATTTCCTCGAGTGAGAATTGAATCCTCGAGTGAGAATTACAGCCACACGCTTGTGGCCGCGACTGGCCTCAACTGGAAAAGAAATTCCCAATTATTGCCTGAACTTTCTTTAAAAAAATGACAAGACTTACTAATTCTCCATATGATCCTTGTTAAATAAAAGTGTAATGAGCATCGCAGCAATTCGACACAGCGACGACTGGCTCCGTGGACCACAAAGCTATCTCATTAAACCGTCAACGTTCGGAGCCGTGACACTAAAAGTCATTTCAATGAAAAAAAATCTCCGGACCGTTTGTTACATTTCTTGACGCTCGGAAAAAGAGCACAAAAGATTTTTCTTAGGTGAAGCGTGACTGTCGTAATTAAGTGCCGAGAATGCAATCGTGTGCACCGACTTTTCGGTTCTTACAACTTGAAAGTTTTGAAACGAATTCGATTTGTCGTTCACGATAGTTATGCGAGAAAATATTATGTTATTAATAAAAATATATATAGATATTTATATATTTATTTGTATTTAAATATAAATATAATGTAAATATAATCATATAGCAAAGGGATTGATGATTTCGATCATTAACCATGTCCCACAGCATAAAACTCTGGCTTAATAAGTTGCTTCCAATTTAAAGTCAAAATTATTTTTAAGGCCGCGTCTCTCAGACGAGGGGACCCGTCGGGGGCCAGATTATAAATCATAAATGCCACGTTAGGCCAGACGGGCCGCTTGTATCGAAATTATCGCCCGCGAGCCTCGCGCAAAATATACAAAACAGTTTCAGGTTACCACGTCAAATATTTCTTCATGACGTCTAAAATAAACCGCGCTGACTCATTAGCTCATACCAGTTTCTCAGTAGAGTGGCTGTGAAAATTAATTTTGCTAATATACTTGTGTGTTTTTTTCTTTGTAAAACGAATTCGCAGTTTGGATACAATAAATATGTGTGTACTTCGTGTTATTTAGTTGAGAAATTTCTATAATCATATACCACTACTACTGTCAATACTATCTCGTATAATAATAATTTATATTAAACTTTGTAAACTTAGAACAAAAAGCTAATGTTGGATATATTGATATACACAAAAAGATCTTGAAATATCTCATCATCATCAATTACTAATAGGTTACCTTGTGTTTTTGGATGTCTTAATAGGTAAACAGTAATAAAAAATAAAATAAAAAATTATTATGTTTTTTGTGTATGTGTGACTAAAAACTTATATCAAATACTGTTGTAAAGTATCAATCCGTAAATGTATTTATTTATTAATTAATATTAATATATCGAGGCCACACGCAATGTCTCCACAGTTCAGTGGAAAATAGTGAAACGGAGAGTCTTAACACTAAGTTCCCTCTACCTACCCTTCTGTGTGCGGGAGACAGCGTGAAGCTGATTTATTTTTTTATATTATTATATTAAGTGTTAATTGTTATTAAATGTTTAATATTATTTATTAAATAAACAGATAATAAATAATGTGAAACATATAAATTGATCGTGCGCATTCAGAACATGCTCTGAGTGGGCTAAAATAGGAGCATATAAATAACAACATTGTTCCGAAAGGTTCAATGATAAATGTATTGTTTTCTTAAATCACTCGTCTTTACGAGATTATAATATAATAAAATATTTCATATATGTAGTATAAAACTTTGATAATATGACTCAAATGCAATTTTTTTTATAATTCTGCTAAATAATTCCTTTATATAAAGTAAATTTAAAAGGAAGTGAGATATAAATAATAATTAAATATAATACACTTAACATATATCAGTCGGAAATAGTAAAAAGCAGTGTCAGGGCTTTGTGACAGTAATCACAGTTACAAAAACTCGACTTGCACCTCCAATTACGAACCATCTAAGGAAATTCTACGTGCCTAACATTACCACCGGATAAAATCTAACGCTCTCGCAGTGCGTTCATATAAATAGCAATTATTTACAAAGTTTCATCCTTAAGTAAGGCAGCTAGAGTATGAGGACCTTCTGTAAAATTACCTTCATAAATACTACACAGATCACTCAAGTATAAATTTATTTTAAATACTAGCACAAACGCCTATTAATTACGCCTGCTTAAGCCTTTTTTATCTAAAACTCAAATTATATAAAATCCTTACATAAATATGCCTATGTATTATTCTATTGTATAACTATATATAGCTATATTACTGTAAGGTTTCATCGAAATCTGTTCAGTAGTTTTTGCTTTAAAATGGAACAAACATCCATCTTTAATTTTATAATATTAGTAGGATATGATAGGATAAGGCACCTGAAAAATATAATATGTATAAATAATGTGAATGGTATACTTCTAGGTATTTAAGAAAAACCTTTAAAGGAGGATAACAGTGCAATTATAGCAGAAGCGTCTTCCATACGTCTGTCTGTGAGCAGCACAAAATGGCTGCCGCATGCCTGTTCGAGATTGACTAGTAGCTGAACGCTTCGCCGACGGCGATCTAGGGTAAGTCGATCTATCACAAGCTGGCCTGCCATGCAATGGAGGTTTTGCCCTTGGTAAATTAAAATTCTTTTTGTTTGGTAAGTGTTCTGCGATTGCCTGTGCTTTAAAATGCAATGGACGTTTAATTTAAAGGATTAACTTCGAGACATTTTTTTAGTTGAAGTTTTAAGAAAAGCCTTTACTTTTACAAAACAATACAATATTCTTCTCTTCACAGCAAAACTTTTCGTTGGCTCATCCGACCCTAAGTTTTGATTGTTATAATATTATACTTACTATAAATAACTGTGAAATGACGACCGTACCTGTGAAAAAAATAATAATAATTTAATTAACTGATTTAATATAACATACATCGGTGTAAAATGTATCGATTAATCCGACGCTTAACCGGTGTATCGGTATACCGGTAGAGCGCCAAAAAACATAATAATAACGTTCACACATTAAACGATCCCCGCCTAACCTGCCAAAACCCGTCATTACTAAAATGTATTCGCCGTTAGGTCGAAACCACATAAGTCACGTTTGTCGCTACATCAAAAAGTCATCAAGGGACAAAAGTTAGGGCGAGTCGTCTAAGAACTGGTGCAGCATTGAAACGCACTAATCGATTTGAAAAACCACGACCAAAAAAGTAAATTAGTAATATATGTATCCATTAGTAAAATTGAATAAAATAAATATATTCCTTTTAAAATAATATTGACAAAAATACAAATATATTTATCACAGCTTAGTAGCACTGATTACTATAAATAAATACAAAATATATACATTCAAAATTTAAGAATATTTCCCTTAATAAATATAATTAAAACATAATAATAATATACAAATTCCTATTGAACCACCAAAGTAATGTATAACTCTTAACTTCACTTAATAACTAGGATCATTCGTACTCGGCCGCACTGGCGATGCCGTGGCTCCTCCGGGCAGAGACACCCCCCGCAGCCTCCAGAAATATGTTACCTGCGCCTGATCGAGGAAACAAACACTAAAATATTGACGACGCCATAAATTTCTAAAATGACCTCACATTCTGATTAAAAAACCAATTTGGGCATCGGATTTAAAGTGTCTTACGTTATGCTCTCGCATATCTGATTTCACGTTATTAAATTTAACATAATCTTTGTTTAGTGTCTTTATATTTTAAATGTCAAGAACGGTCGATGTCTAGATGTTTCTTTTAAATATTATTTTTTAAGGTGTAAAATTATTATGATATGTCACATAATAAATTATATATTATGTAAATATTACAAAATAGGTCTGTAAAAATGTGCTTCTGTAATGGGGACGGTCGTTTGAAATAAAAGAAGACATTGTGGTTGCGGTTTTACGATATCATGTCATAACATTTTAATTATTATAAAACATACATATATAATATGACTTTTATATATATATATATATATTGTGCAAGTGCAGTGCAAGTTTAAACCATTTTGGAATACTTACCCACACAAATATCACAAATCATAAATCATAAACATAAAATTAGGTCTCTCTTCTTTTTTTATCATCCATAAAATATACATATTGGTTAAATAAGAATGCAATATATCAAACATCTGTCGATATATCTACAGATATTAGATATATTCATATTTCTCGTACTTTATAGAATTTTCATTAATTTAGTAATATGTCATACATATTAGGTCCAAACACAGTATGTTGTCCGGAAGCCTATGCTTGATATTCTTGGCAGCCTACATGGCCTGCTCCTGATCTAACCACTAGTTTAAGCTTAGTAAGCACCGGTTTGTACATATCATAGTAAAGTTAAAATGCAGACTTTAATTGCATCCCATATTTTAATATTTATAATATCGATAAAAAATATTAGAAATCATTTCATTTATATTTCAACTAACATACCCTAGTATTACTTTATTCTAAATTTTCACTAAAATGTCAGAACTGTGTACAGGTTCCCTTTAAACCACATAGCTCAAAACAAGCGAGCATAATTGAAAATAGCAGGTAGAGTCCCTAGGTATAGCGTGTTAATTAAAATTAAAGATTCCCACTCCCCCCACTTACGATACACACTTGTCCGCTACCACTTGTACCTGCTCAGGCCTACTCACACCGATACAAATTAAATATTCTAACTATGGTTTAAAGACTAAATTTCAATAACAATTTCCTAAACACGATTTACAAATTTAAATTGTAATGCGACGTAATAAAGTTTATTTTCATTTGTCAAACACCAAGTAACAATATAAAATCAAACAAGGCGCGTAGTTAATAATTTATTGATATAAGACATGCAAAGCCCATAAAGTTTCCAATGGCACACGTCTCGGTCTCTTTAATTTGTAAGTCGTTAGTAAGGAGGGGACGCTGGGACATTTTAGATTGAGATTCAGGTTTAAGTAATTTCTATATTGGAATAATTTTGTACGTCCGTGGGTAGTTTAAGGGAACTCACAAAATATAATCAAGTTCTATTTCTTATTATTCATTATTGAATTAGACAAATTCTTAATTTTATTACCTCGTTTATTATACGGCAGCATTAGCTTTAATTGCTGAATGACTCTTTTATCACCCACGTTTTTATGAAGGAATCCTTTAAATTTCGTAACCAATACTCAAATAGGTACCTACATAGATAAAAAACAAATGGAATAATAATAATTCACAAATATAATAATAGTTTTCTTATAATTTAGTAAATAAACAGCCGTCGAACGTAACAACGTGAGTGTCGCAAACAATGCTAGTAAATATTGAACAAACAAAAGTTATCGTTCGACTCTCGAGCGTTAGGTCGAAACCCACGGGCAGTGCGCTGGGAGAACGTTAGAAAAACTTATAGAAAATGACAAGCGAGTGACAAGGACGGACAGATAAATGTAACGTAGAGAAGAGCGGGACAGATAGAAAACTCGTTCGCCGGCATTCCGCCGCCCGGTGGATTTAGGAACGGGGGCAGCGCGATACGATTAGGCGGTTATGCCTTGTTATTTTTAAACCTTCGATGTGATTTTGTAGCGGAAGACGATATTCCGCTACCACATCGCCGTTTCCTTATAATTAATATATATTTTTGTTTAATTATTAGTTTGAAAGTGAAATCGTAATGGACCTGTATGTTGCAGTGATAGGTTTTTTTTTATTATTAAGAAATACCTATATATTTCCTTTTTAACTGTGTAATTGCTGGTTTCGTTGTAATTGTTTAATTATTAACTTTCATCCGAACTATATGACTATAATAATTGCTTTATTTTCGTACTAGTAATTCAAAATACAATTAAATATATTCCATACACTGAATTGCATTTATTTTCTCATACATGTTTGCAACGCATTTATAATGACTTCAAATTTCTAATACCTTAGGGTTTTACATCATTATAATTTCAATAAGGAATTTTAATTGTTCTGATCCAAACCCATGATAGAAACAATGTAACTATATCATTTAAGTCCCTATCTCGAACTTTACTTTGGTAAATTCGTTTATTAAACCGTTAATAATATAAGTATTTATTCTTTCACGACTTTACACATATTATCGTCAATTCTTGGGATATAACTATAAAAATATAAATTAAATTTTAGTACTTAAAAGAGAAATAAACTTGCCCTGACACTTGTAATAAGAATTGGATTATGATTCGCCCGTGTACGTACAACAAGAAACACAAACAAACAAGTCGTGCCTCTTCGCACGTTACCTTCGTGTTTAAATTAAATTTCAATACAGGTTCATTATATGACTTCAATACTTTTTAATTTATTTTACGACTACTGTATTTATTTCTACATGTCAGATGTTCAGGTGGAAGAATTTCAAAGAATTGTTTACAGGCCCGAAACACCAGTGGGCCCCACATGCGAGGTGTCCGGTTCCTTGTCGTGTGCCTACTGGAGTGGAACGAGCGCCGCCAAGACGACTTGTGACACGACAGCAAACGCCGACACATATGATAGAGATTTTCTTTATTTTTGTTATGTAACCCCCGTTGAGAAATCGTTGTAGCATCGTTTAAGTAATGCTGATCTATGCTTTTTTTGTTTTAGAATATCTCTATGAATTGTTTGCAGTGTGATTTATTTGTATTTTTTTTTTATTTATTTATATCAGACACGCAGTAGGATAGGTAGGGAACCTGGGAGCCTAGTGTTAAGACATTCCGTTCCCATTAAAACAATTCCATTCGCCACTTCCAACAAATTCTGGCGCCACACCAGAGCTAAGAAATGAAAATATTTAATATTTAATTTCCTCAAGTGGAAATCGAACCCACAACCCGTTGCTTTTACAGTCACACGCTTATGCCCCTGCACCAGGACTGTCCTAGAAAAAATAGCTAATGTTAAATTATTCTTAAACATAGAATATTTAAGACATAGGCTTAAATATTGTTTGCTAATGAAAGCTTATCCTTTGTGAATGGTCGTAGCATATCGCAACCGCAAGGTTACCACGATACAAAAGAACAAGTATGGACAGACATTTAATGCAAATATATCTAAATTATAATTTTGCATTTAATTTTTGTTCATATATTTATTTATATTTTTTTTAGCTTCACGCTGTATCCCGCACATAGCAGGTTAGACAGAGGGAACCGGGGATCTAGAGTTAAGATTAGGAGAGTCCGTTCGAATTAAAACACTTACAATTTTCTTTTATAATGGCGTCATATAATAATATATTGAAATTTCATAAAAAAACATTAATCATATCAAAACTTGCATCCGAGCTTATGCGTTTACGCTATAGAGAAATTTTAAAAAAATACAGTCGATTTGATAACCTCTTTTTCGTACTGAAGTCGGCTAAAAACTATAATATATTATTTAGTAATATCCATACGATTTTATTAAAAAGTTATTGACATGTGAATAATTCTTTAAAATATTTCAAAATAAGACAAGTTTTTTTTTTAATAACCCTAAATTTAATTAAATATTAATCTCTATAAACAATTCTACTATTTTAAACTTAAAAAATACAAGATAATAAATCGGCTCAAATTTATCTTATAAATTTACTTATATTAGCCCAATCTATTTTTTCTATGTTTATTTTTCATGGTTTTTCACTTAAAAATTGTATGGAACGAAACAAAATAAATGTTATAAAACTGAAGTTGAACAAAAAAACATTACCTCATGTACATTTAAAGTGATGTAACAAGATACAGCAGATCATAAATTTTACCACGCAGATAGTAAAAACGCAATATTCTTTATTCTATACTAGCGGCCCGCCCGAGGCTTTGCACGCCTGAACTATTCGATTATTTATTTACGTAATACTTTTCATCTACTGTCGCAGTTTCTACTGGGTCCGGGTCCCGAGGAAAATTCGGGATAAAAAGGAGCCTACACGTTGAATCAGCTTCCTCTAGCTTTACGTGAAAGTTCCATAAAAACAGTTTAGCAGTTCAGAAGATTAACGGAGACAAATAGAAAAATGGTCAGACAAAAAAATTAAAAACATTTGTTTGTGTTTTATGACCGTGTAAACAACTATAGGTAAGTATCTACCTTTTCAAGTGAAAAACCCAGTAATTTAGAAATCAAAGACAGACAGACACTTCGATTTTAT
>DWNA01002320.1:0-12054 GCA_018249835.1 Heliconius besckei
ATGATATCCACAATATAATAATTGTTTTAAAATCTACATACTATGGGCTTTTCAAAAATATATAACACTTTATACCTACTTGCACATTTTTTTAAGGAAATTATGTTTAAAGTCACAAAGCGAAAAACCTGAAATAGACATTCTTACATATTACTATTTTCTAAAATTAAAATATGTATATTCTAAATATAATTCACGAAAAAATTATTCATTATATTAAAGTTCCACTATTATACTATTAAAAAAAATACTAAGTGCGTCAGGGACGACTTTTGTAAAAACGACTTTTGATCTGCCGTTGTTCTACCATTGTCCATAGTGCGACGCCTCGGCTGCTTCAAGAGACGGAGGGTCGAGTGGTATTTAGTGTAAATTCTTTTTGTAATAAATCATAGTGCCTCCACCGTGGGTGGCTCTATCATTTCTTACAATACTGTAGTTCGCAATGCCAGGACTACGAACCGCAGGTTTAAGAAAAGACTCCTGTATACATAAGATATCTAACTGATGGGCGCGAAGGCGCACAAAGCCTCTTTTTGGCGTTTGACACCGTTTGCGTTAAAGGTCGCTATTGACAGGGCTCCAGGTTTAATTCGCGCGAGTTGCGAGTCAGCGGGCAGTGGGGTAAAACTATTGACCGCCATTGGAAAAACTAAACCGCTACGAAGCCTTGAATGGCTTCTATGAGATCAATGTGATCTATGATTACATATATTATACTCAGTTTTGATAGATTGTTGCCTTGCATACTCAGGACAAGCCTTGTCAATTGCAAAATGCTTTGCTGTGCAATACAAACATGATGACTCTGGTAATAATACATGAATCACCATTGTGAGGCTGAGTACATTTATAGCATCTAGGCTTTGAACGACACTGAGCTTTAATATGGCCAAAACGACAACAGATCATGCATTGTATAGTTGGGAATTTCTAAGGCTCTAAGGATAGGACAAAACTGTAGCTGAACACTTTCTGTGGCAACATTTGTCCATTTGTCCACAAAAAGTTATTACCACGGTTTGTGTTGGTACCTAAGTAACAGCCCACTCACTAACAACCTTACGATTCAGACGTCTCGCTTTCAAGACAGTGCCACAGCCTGAAGGAAGCACAAGAACTTGTGAAAGTTCCTCCATTTGAAAGTCAATAGGTTCCCCTCCCTCGCAATATCATTTTAGTGATATTATATGTAGAATTATTCAAAAACAAACAAAGCATTAACAAAGCATTAGAAAATAGAACACATATTTCGTTTCTGCCAATTCAAATTCAAATTCAAAATATTCTTTATTCAAATAAACTTATAATAAGCACTTTTGAATCGTCGATGAATAAATGAACAAAAAGTTACCACCGGTTCGGAAGGCAGTTCTGCTGAGAAGAGCCGGCAAGAAACTCAACAGTTGCTCTTTTCAAAGTCAATGGTACAATCACAATCTATTACATTAGTTGGCAGCTGTCCTGCATTACATTCAATAGACATTAATTCCATACATGTTTGTCTTCTAAGTATTCTTGAACAGTGTAATACGCTTTACTTGTCAGAATGTTTTTTACTGATATTTTAAATTTTGGAAGTGGCAAATCTAGAATACACTGTGGAATTTTATTATTTACACGTATGCTCAGTACGTATGCTCGTATGTACAATATTTTTAATATCATCATTTAGAATTGAGTCAACTTTGTTATGATGCAAAAATTGACCGAATTTTATATCCCGTTTAGCAGCTACTGATGCAATTTTGTTGAAGTTCCCAAGAGATTTGAACAATAAAGGGACCTTCATCGTCAACCGTTTCGGCCTTGATCCATGCCATCTTACGAAAACGTACAATACGAAAAAATATATTAGTTGAACAGCACAAAAATATACTAAAACTACATGTAACAAATTATTTAAACACTACTATACAACAATTTTGTAATAAAATTACGAGTTATTACGACCAAATCTCACTACACGTGAGGCTGTTAGGTTTTCAAGTGACATTAAACTTTCTGAATTACTTTTGTTCTTTTTTCTTGTCATTCTAAAGATGTAGGAAACTTAGACAATCTTTATTGTTGTTGAAGATCTTCAGCTTTTATCAAAAAGTAACTTCAGACTGTCCGTTTGATTCTTAGGCAGTGACAAACAGACCTTCATTTTGAGGTTAATTTACTAAATCTTTTTTATTTCTATACTTTCTCCTTTGCTTTTTTTCTAGGACTTTCTAACTCATTGTCAAGAAATATATGATAATTTGCACTGGTTCCTGGTAATGAATCAGTAATATTATATTTGTTGGTTCTTTTTAATGAACTTAATTTGACTTGATACTCTGGCGATCTTGACCGTTTGGAAGTTTCCATCAAGTTTGAACTAGCTTTATAAACAGTATTTGTTTCATCATTATTCATGATTATATTTGAATTAACAGTAGGCCCCTCAATACATGCAGGTTGGGTTATAATATTAATTTCTTTATTTTTATCAGAGATTCCATTTTCATTTGAAGACATATCTTTTTCAAGACCTACAAATTAATGTTATATATAATTTAACAAAGCTTGTATATTTTACACAAATAGAATTAGAAAAAAAATATAAATTTTCATCAGAATGAACAACACATGTCTCTAAGAATTTTGGGATTTTTCTTTTGTATTAACTTCAAATATAAGATCATGCCATCATGACATGGCATTACATCAGTTTCATTAAAAAAGAAGACACTAAATTAAGGAATAATGTCATTGTAGCACAATTTGATAACTAGCAGCAATAAATGCGATCATTGTGGGTTCCTTTACAACTTGAAGGAAAGAATTATTTTCATTTGTCCATTCTGGCAAGTTGGCCACTGTTTTTTCTGCCTATCTATATGAGGGCATCATGGCCCAGGGATGGGAGGGACAAGCCTTTGATAGTAGACGCGATATTTGTGGATTCGATTCCCAATCGGGGAATGATTTATTTTACATTTTTATTTCCTCACTCTTATAACATGTTTTGTTATAGTGTGGCATTACTTCACGTCACTTCGTATGTGAGTGTGGCATTAAGATACGAAGTAGGGAAAATATTTTAAAAAGTCTAGTTATGTGTGGGATAAAACAAAGGTATAAGCTTTACCATGCATTTTGATTAAATCCATTAAATATTTAGTCTGCTCAAACTGTTCACTCATCAGTTCTTCCACATCACCCTCAAGCAATTGACAGTTTTTGTTAGAAAGTATCAAAAAATCTCCATAGCACGCAAGTGGACCTACAAATTTGGTATTTATTATTATTTTGGGAACCCAGCGTTTAGACAAATCCGTTCTCTATTTTCCGCTGAATGCTGGAGGCATTGCGTGTTGAGTGGAGGAATTCAACCATGGGCTTTGTTACCAGTGCTAGGGATAAAAATATTTAATATTTTATTTCCCCAGATGGGAATCGAACTAATTTTATGTTAAATAAATAATTTACAGGGTTATTTTCTTCACTGGTTTATGTTTTCCTCCATACAACAGAGTAAAAAGACAGTAGAATGTAATTGTAATATAAATACACTTTATTCACAATTTATAAGACATGCTTTTTTTTGAGTGAAGGAAGGAAAATTATTTATTCCCCCATGTGGGGAGCGCACAAATGATGCTGCCCCACTCCGTCACAACAGTATTGTTTTATAACTTCTTGATACTTATTTTTTACCTTTTATAAAAACTTTAATTCCTGGCACAGTGTTGACATATAAATTCTTTATAGGTTCAAATACAATTCCAGTTACTTCCTGTACTCCATCAGTCATATATAACTGTAACATTCTATAATTGGAACCAGTTATTTATATTATTTTTAAATCTATCAATAATTACAATTTCTTTTTTTAAGTTAATGAAAAGAATCCTTTGACAAATTATTTGTATTTAACACTATCTCTATTATATTTTATGCCTTTATATTAAACTAGCGGACGCGCGCAGCTTCGCATGCTTATTTGCACCCTTGGGAGTGAATTCTAATAAACCATGAAACACGTCTTCAATGAAATATTTTTAAGAGTCTCAATTTCTGTGGCGATTTAAAGATTTTTCTATACAAATTTTCAACCCCTTATTTACACCCCTAGGGGATGAATTAAAATAAACCACGAAACACGTGTTCATGAAATATATTTAAGAGGTTCAATTTCAAATTTAATAAAAATCAATGGCGATTTAAAGATTTTTCCATACGAACTTTAAACCACTTTTTGACACCCTTAGGGGGTAAATTCTAAAAAACCGTGAAACACGTATTCAGTTAAATATTTTTAAGAGACTGAATTTACAATTCTATAAAAATCAGTGCCGATTTAAACATTGTTCCATACAAACTTTCAACCCCTATTTCGCCCCTTTATGGTTAAAATTTTTCAAAATCCCTTCTTAGTGGATGTCCAGATTACAAAAGTAAACATCTGTCCAAATTTCACGTGTCTACCTTCAGCGGTTACGGCTGTGTGTGCGTCTTACCTCAGTCAGTGAGGACAAGTCCTTTTATATATATAGATAATACAAATTTATTATATAAATATTATAGTATTTGTTATACACATAGATTAAAGCAAATAACTAAATACTATCATCTAAGTATGTAAAGAGGAAAAATTTTACCTACTTGTCTTCCAGATTAAGCATGTCTAGCTCTTTAACAGCTCTTTTCATCTTCTTTACTAAGCTTCTATGACACATTAAATACTGCTTGTGTTCACTAAAAATCTCTAAATTGAATAAACCTTTATTTAACATATATGAACAAATTTTTTGGTAGAAGAGAAAACTGTTGAGTTTGTTGTCCTTACCAAGGCTTGTTATAGAGTTTATTTGGAGTGTGTAGTCACCACTTAATATAGTTTTTGTACATGCCTTCAGATATTGTGGTAAACATCCAGAAGATATTTTAGTTAGGTCATGAC
This sequence comes from Heliconius besckei, assembly GCA_018249835.1. Lineage (NCBI taxonomy): Eukaryota > Metazoa > Arthropoda > Insecta > Lepidoptera > Nymphalidae > Heliconius > Heliconius besckei. Next base: position 4,937 of record DWNA01002320.1, read on the forward strand.
CATACCATTGTTTTTTAACAGCAAGGCGGATCATTTGTACATCTTCCTCACCAAACATGTTTATAAAATACTCAGTCGCCCTACAAATACAATAATGGAACAATAATGCATGGAAATAAACAAAAAATGGATGGATTTGATTGTTATACTTCCTGCCCTTCTCTTATATATATAGTACTAATTTAAAACTTACTCAGTCAACCAATTTTCATTGACAAATATGTGATTGCAATGTAGATATTCCCGGCATGAATCCAAAATGTCCTTTAGAACCATCGTGGATGGTTAATAAATTATTCCAAACATCGATTTACAAACTCTCGAATTATATAATTGACCACCCTCAAAATTAATGAATAAAATAAAATAAAATATTAAATGGATAAAGTAATATAAAATGGTAAAACCTAATATTTAATTTGTGCCTGTATACACTTGTCAGTTGTCAGCTGTCACTTGACGAGCCGAGCTTTGATAAGTAGTGTTGCCGATCGATAGTCGTCTATCGTTAGGCTATCGATATTCTATCGATAGTTGTCCGATAGTAGGACTATCGATATTTTAATCGATAGTATCGATATTTTCGATAGTATAGATACTATTGAATTTCTAGGAAACGATAGTATAGACACTATCGATTATTGTGAACTATCGATCGCATGCTAAGTTGCGATAGTATCTTTCGTTTCACCAAAATATGAAAAAACAAAAGAAATGTAATAAAAATGTTTCTTGTTCTTTTCATTTCATCTTGTAGCTATGCTTAAGAATCATATTCAATACTATCGCGAATTAGCATACAATCGATAGTCCAAAACAAAACAAAACGATAGTATTGATACTATCGATTGTACTATCGATCGCATAGGCTTTTTTAGATTAAAACTATCGATTGCGAAACAATCGATAGTTTGACAACGCTATTGATAAGTGGCCACAAGCTGCAAGTCAAGGCCATGAGCAAATGTGTTCTGTGGTCAAGGCTGCCCCCATCCTTCATTTTGACAAGGAGGGTGCCGACTTGCCGAGTGACATTTGTCTAGAGTCAAACCACAGAACACATTTACTGTCAAACTGTCTACCAATCTAGTATATGTTCCATGCTGCTACCAATGATTTCAATCTTTTGATTCGTCATCAATTAATTGAATCCAAGACCATTTTAAGAAAACATTTTTTGTTCTGGCAACTAAGTGATGACAAACTAGCAAAACCAAATAATTGCTGCATAACGATTGTTTAGCGAAAGGATGATTTTGTCTGGTCCAAAATGCTTAAGGTTCATAATGATATCAAAATTTCGGCCCGTATATATTTAAACACAACACACACACACAATGTGACTGTAAACGCGGCTGGTCGTGGGTTCGATGTCCACGAGGAGATGATAAAATATTTATTTATTTAAATTTATATTTCTATTTCTTCGCTCTGGTGTCTAAATAGCAAAGCGTGTCGTTGAGTTCCGCCATTTAACACATAATGCCTCCAGAATTCAGAGAACGGAAAAGGAAAGTGGGAAAACGGGGTGCCTTAATACTAGATTCCCTCTGCCTACCCTGCTGTGAGCGGGATACAGGGTGAAGCTAATAAATAATTTAAAAATTTAAAAAATGGTAATAATCTCTCCCATTTTCTTTTATATACCGAATCATACATGTAAGTAACAACAAAAACAAGATCATATATGCAAGAAACAAGTTCAGATTCACTTTGTAGATGTCACCAACACTTTCCATAAATGTCGCACGTCCAGAGCATACGTCTTCTAAAACACTTCCCTTACAGCCGCGTCCAGCATTAGCACATAGGGCCTTAGTGTTTCGAGTGATGACCAATTCGATCATCTGGAGAGCAAGTGTGACGCAGTTACGCAGTAGCGTAAACGTGTGCGGCGGTGTCCCTTTGATGGATTTATGTGTGCGTGCGTCGTCTTTAACAAATGACTTTATTTTACAACGATAATTTTATTATTTATTTTGTTTGAAAAACAAACTTTTTCACTTTATTACTGTGTGTGTGTATTTAAAACTGTGGTTTAATTTAAAGTGGTGCTAACAAAATCACTCATGTTGTTCAACACACACTCATCGTGTTTTTCATAAACTTTTTTGGGCGTCATAACGTTTTATAAATCGATGAAGGCTGGCTGCACACACGAAAAATTACGCCTGAACCGTGCAAGCGTGAGCGCGGAATAAACGATAGAGAGGCACAATCCGCCTAAGCGTTTGGTCTGTGAAGCATCTATACATTCATTGTTACTTGTATTTAAATTCAATAACTTAAGTAAAAAATATTTTAATATCTTTTTTGATATTCCGTATTTTGCGAAAGTAGATAGTATTAAAACAATTCATCGTGTTTTATGATATAACGTAATAAATATAAATTATAATATTTTTTAAATTTGTGATATTGTTATTAGTATCTATAAGCAGCAAATAAAAACGTATAAGTAATATAAATAACAATACTTCAAAATTTTTAACTATTTTATTGAATATACCTCTTCATGACACAATAGCATGTGTTTTATTATAAAAAAATATCAAATATATATAATAACACAATCAACATTTAACGACACACACTAATTTACCTTGCAACAAATATTTCTGGTATAAGCAACGGGAGAATTAGTGTAATACTTACTGATAAGAAAATAATGTAAAACACAAATCTTGAAAAATATATATTCAAATACTAAAATTATATATATTTTATAAATTATAAGGATATTTTAAAATAAATTTGCCTTTATAAATGAAGTAGGTAAATCGTGTCACTTACGATTCTTCTAGAACAAAAATATTCAAATTAGGAATAAAGTTAACTAAATTCAGCACTTAATGCTTAAGTGAGATATTATTAAAAATATATCGTCCATATAAACAGTGACTAATAATTAAATAATTGAAATTAATAATAAAACGAAATATCATTAGTTGACATTATATTGAAAAAACTGTAAAATGATTCTTTATATTCGATTTTGAATATAATAATAATTACACATCACAAAACACAATAAATAACGATAATGGCTTACAACAGCCTTAGAAATGAATGTTAAAATATGGTATACACTAAGAATAGGTTTAGACAGGGCCGGATTAACACCGCTTATTGTTATAAAATAATAATATATCGTGAATATTCCAGAATAATATATATAAAGTATATCATTATTTTGCATTTTCAATTAGATTGCAATTGAGATCGAGCGCCTTTAATTCAGCTATTGGTGACTTGAGCTTAGGGTGAATCCGGCACTGGTTAGTTCATAACAAATTGTTACAATTAAAAACGATATTTAATGTCTAATCGCCAATCCGGCTATTATTTAATACTTAACATATGCAGAAATTAGAACTATGATAAAATGTTTATATTTCAATGGAAGACAGTACCATTGAATGTGGAGTGGTAATGATTTTTATCATGTTCAATATTTCATTAGGTCAACATTTCATTGGTCTTAGTATGGTTCATTCGTCATCAGAGAAATATATTTCTAGTGTACATTTATAAAAAAAAGGGTTTCACGCTGTATCCTGCACACAGCAGGGTTAGGCAGAAGGAACCTAGTGTTAAGACACTCCGTTCCCCACTTTTTGCCGATTTCTGAAGGCATTGCGTATTGAGTGGCAGAACTCAACGCCGCTATTTGCCTCGACACCACAGAGAAGAAATGGAAATATAAACGTATATAAATATATCACGTCCTCGAGTGCGGATCGAACCCACTACCGTCGCGTTGCAGTCACACCCTTGTGCCGCTGCGCCACGACGGTCTCAGTGTACATATATATTGATTGATAATGGAATCCAACTGAGACCAATTTTGTAAATAAATAAAGGTGCACCAACACAATGTAGAAGACAGTTTTTTCAATTATTTTAGGGAAATTATATGAGACCAATTATTGCATTGTAGAATTAAACAAGACACGCGCGGAATTTATAGAAATGAATAACTACAATTTCTAAAATCACACAAAAATAATAGAAATTAATATACCATTTTCAATAGTTCATTTGGTACAGAATAAATTTTACTGTTTATTAACATTTATGAAACTGTTAAGAGTTTATTTAAGTTCTTTTGTAGGATGAAGCTTTCTTGATTAATTTTGTAAATTAATTGTAATGAGACATGTTTGATGAAAATCTAATTGAAAGAATGAAGAATAAGTATAGAAATTTAAGAATCAGAAGGATTATGAGTAATCAAATAAAAATAAATAAAATATTACATAAGTTACTGTTTTATTTTGTTTAAAGAAATATTTTTTCATTGTGTAGGAGCACCTTTGGACCACAATATGTCAGTATGTAGAGGTGTTGTGTGAGTGAAAAGCGTCTAATCAATAACATAATTATATAGCAACAAAACATAACATTGCTTGAGTACGTTTGCCGTTCGTAAAACATACAGGAACCGTGACAGTTTACAATAACATATCAATATTAATAATCACAATCTTTAACTGTATTTAGAATCAAGTGAAATACCTAATTGTAATGTATTAAAACGAACAATATACGTCACACGACTACATCCTATCTCTTACCAGACTTTCAAAAAGATATTCTGATCGCAAGAAAGAGTTAAAGTCAAAAGTCGATTAACATAATATATTAGTGTGATTACGGCTATTTTTAATGTTTTTGTTGTTTTTTAATCCGATTGTAATACTAAGTCCGTTTTACGAACAGTACAGACGTCACTCGTCGCGGTTGATGAAGCCCAAGCTATATACAGCGTACACTCACTCACTTAACAATCACTTTATACGATTCTCTCATAGAAGAGTAGGTAGGCCTGGGCTCGTAGGACCTTTTCTTCGCTGACTTCTGACACCATGCTGTCTGACACGTAGTACCATTTGCCTGTTGCGGCGGGGGCCTGAGGACCTTCACCTGATTCGTACCCGGACAAGTCGGATTCGGAGTCTGCGTCGTCTCCAGCCGGAATATTCGCACTTTTGGGCAAAAACCACCATCGAGGATCACCCGCTTTGACTTGCGGACGTACTTTCACGTATGCCACGTAGTGACCACCGTGCATGCCTCCAGAATGTTCGACCACACCGTATAAAGAATATTGTAATTCGTTCTGTCCGCGAGCCACATTAGGCAGCTTCTTTAATTTATCCATAGCGCAAAACGGCGCTAAGTCAAGAATGGTTGGGAAATCGACATGTTTGGACATTTTCCTGAACATGCATCTTGGTCCAATTTGGAATCGTTTCAAATGTAGTATTAGGATGGCCGGCGGGCTTGACACTAAGAAGCGTTTAGTCGCGTTAGTATAGACAGTCTTGCCATCTTTACCGTTGATTCGTTCGGTGCAGGTGTCGCAGCCCACTTTATTATTGCCGGTCAGAAGTTCCAACGCAGTGAACTGACTGAGGCAGGACTGTACGCTACATTCGTCCTCGTCGCATACATAACGCGGGGAAAGGGGACTCTGTCGCGTGAAGGACAACGAATCCCGAGTCACATTGTTCTCTAACTCCATCTTAGGTCTCACTGGTGGCGGCTCTATTATCTTTTCTGGCGAAGGTAAAGTTTTCGGCTTATTATCCATGTCTAATTTTAATTTCTCTAATTTATTTGTCACATCATGTTTCATCTCATTGAAGGAGTCAGCATTCCTATTGTTAAGCTCCCAGCTATTCTCAAAGAGATCTCTGCTTGCTTGAATACTGATACCCCTAGAGACAACTTCATTGGAGTATTCTGGGGCAAAGGCTATCCTGGACACTGGTCGTTCATAATCACTTTTGACTGGAGATAGTTTATTATGTTGAGGACTAGAAAGATCTAGATTTATTTCACTTGATAAAGAACTATGGCTGCCCAGTTCCTTTCCATTAATTGGTGAATCTACATTATCCACAGTTTCTGTGGAATTGTGCTTAGTGTTCTCTGGACTTGCTACCCCTGAATCTGGATTAGAGAAGTTTGCTATCAAAGGCTTATATTCTAATTGAATAGCGGTAGATCCAAAATCATCATCCTTATCAGTAGCTTCAGGTGTGTTATCAGTTTTCTCCTTATCGAGATCAATGGGGCTTGTTCTTACTGAATCAGTACTGGTAACTTTCTCAGTGCTATATCCTGACTCCATATGGTAGGCTGCAAAGTTGGCAGCAGTGTGGGCTACTGCTGGGGTATTGGCTGTATTATGGATTTCTGTTTGCCGTGGCACATCTTCCAAATTGTCTTCAATATCCGCATCTGATTGTTCAGAGGATGACTTACCATCTTCTTTACCATTTACATCTCCTGATTTATCTTTGGATGAATTACCTGGAACACAGAAGATATATAATTGAAGATACTTATACTCATTTCTTTTTAAAAAAATATCCGACTTTTTATGAATGGTTATTATTATCAATTAGTAATAGCTATACAACAAAATAAAAATAATAGCATAATTTTTTTTTCCATACAGCATTCAAAGTTGCAATGTCTACTGTTTATAGCCATTTATTCATAAATTTAAAGCACCTTTATTCTTTCGAGCCGCTTTTCTGGCCGCTATGCGTTTGTTCAAAACATGCGTAAGATTCTTAGAAGATTTGTCCTCCTGATTGTTTGTTGTGTTCTCTTCTGAAATATATTTTTATTAATGTTATCTTATTATGCACTACTAGTTTAAGTAAGACAGTAAACATGTATTATATAAATAGTTTTTTCCAGCATAGTAAGGGTAGGCAGAGAGAACCTTGTGTTAAGTAACTTTCAACACATTCAGTGTTGAAAGTGCGGAATTCGGCCCCAAGCAAGTAAATGATAATCTATCTATATTTATACTTTTGACAATATCGTAACGGCTCGGTGTTCCACTACATTGCTATAAAAAATTGTTTTCTTTAATTGATTGAAACTTTACTATACAGATATTGTTCAAAATTATATTATAATTAGAAAATGAAAAAAGGCAGATTAGTAAATTAACGTCGGGCACTGTCACACTTCTTCTTCCTGGCATTAATCCCGGCTATTACCAGGGTCTGCCTTCCTACTTAACCTACTCCACTTTGCACGATCTTTTGCGTCCTCGGTGGTTAGACCATTGGCTCTCATGTCCTGCATCACGA
>DWNA01002321.1:0-12053 GCA_018249835.1 Heliconius besckei
TACTACCTGATTTAAACAATGGAGTTATTTTACTATATTTCATCAAATCAGGAAACACTCCACAATCAATACATCTATTAAAAATTGTAACTAAATCAGGAATCAAAATATCAATTAAAGAATTTATAATATTAACTGAGACACCCCACAAGTCGGCTGTCTTTTTCATACTAATTGATTTGAAAGCTACACTAATGTCCGAATAATTTACATGACGAAAAACGAAACCAATTCATCATTGTGTTCCTTAGCTTGTATTTCTGCACCACAACTGGGCAATAAATATTTAAAAATTGATGATTATTAGGAAAAAAGAATATAGAACATTAGGAGTAGTAGCCAAATATATTTTGCATGTTTAATATAAAGCTTAACTTGATTCTATTTTGAATTTATTAAAAGTAAGTTCAAATCTAAACATTTAGTGCCCGTCAAGCATAAGACTCTGATATCTAATAAGCTCATCATAGACTTCATACCACATTGTATATAGATGCGGTATGAAGTCAGAGAGAAGACACAGAGTAGATTTTTTGAGAAATTATGTATTTAATTGGACTAGAACTCAATGCTAAACTTTGTCTACTAGAGTCTTATTCTTCTTGTTAACTATTTCAGTCGACAAAGCTGTTAAAAATATTTTTATTATATACATGTAGAATTTTCTTGTTATAAATATTTTTAGTTAATAAAAGATGAATTAATATTATAGGTTAAATTATATTTTAATAGTGTAACTGCCTGTTGACAGCTCTGCTTGGTGGAACTGTCTTCATTGTTAGTTAATGGTAGCTCTAAAGTCAGTAATTCTGACATTTTTATATATTAATGATACAAAAATGTAATAGTTGCGGTAGTGTTATTTGAATAAGTGTTTTAATTTTGATTACTCATGTATTCATCCATTTTTTTTTAATAATTCAATGTATATTTCTTTTAGGTTGTAAACTACAATCACCTTATGCCAACACGCTACTCAGTTGACTTCAGCTTTGAGAAATTCAGTGCAAAGGACCTTAAAGATCCCGCAAAACGCAAGAAGCTCCGCTTTAACACCAGAGTGCGTTTTGAAGAGAGATACAAGAGTGGAAAGAACAAATGGTTCTTCCAGAAACTTAGGTTCTAAATACTTTTAAAAATAAACACCTAAAAAAGCTATGATATCTTTTATTTATAAATTTTTAAGATAAGGATAACTTGCCTAAAAATCTTTGATGATTTAGTGTGTTAAATGCTTATTTATTGAATTATTTAAATTGATTAAAGACATGCATGTATTATAACTAAATAGCATAGCAAATAAATAAATTTTTTTTTTATTATGTATATTTTTATTACAAAAAAATATTCTGCTAAAAGTAATATTAATTTTAAAAGAATCTTAACCAAATAAACATAGATATAGTTACATATAGTGTTTATACATGCTTCAAAACTTTACTTATGGAAATGCAACAATAAAAAATGTGGCATCTTCATTGGGTTTATCTTTGCATGCTTTCAATTGTTTGTTTGAAAAAAGGTCTTAGAGAAAATATTGAAAAGTAAAACATGTTTTTAATTTAATGCCTTCAAAATTGCGGAAGTGGGGAGCGGAGTGTGTTAACAATAGGCTTCCTCCGCCTACTCTGCTATATGTAGGATATACAGAGAAGCTTGAAAAAAAAATGAATGAAACTTACGAATAACATATCTATGGGGATCAGATAAAATAAGAATATCGAATTTCTTTAATAATTGCTTTATTTTAAATAAATTATTTAAGCAGTCTACCTAGTGCCCTTCAACATGCTCTTGGGCATACATTTGTATAAACGTGAATTGCGGTTAACGAGTTTATAATGTGATATGATATACGTTATATTTTTTGTGAATATTAAATAAATGATTATTTTCCAATTCCAAACGAAAAATGAAGATATGGCGATAACTTGAATGACGGTCAGGTCTCTTTTACAGGGGTTGTATTTTATTTATTAAAATTATATAATTTCTTATAATTTTGTATATTATATATTTTTTATTATTTAAAGCACCTTATATAATAAACATATTATAATTATTAAAGGTGAATTCTACTTGAATGAGTATAAATGTTGTAGCTTACTAAGATTCAATTTGTTATGCCAATTTTTTTTCTATATTTTAATTCAAGAGATACAGTGTGGAGCTGACTTTTTTTTACTTTACGCTGCGCTTACAGCTTTACGCTGTATCTCGCACACAGCAGGGTAGGCAGAGGGAACCTAGTGTTAATACACTCCGTACCGCACTTTCTGCCGAATTCTAGAGACACTGCGTATAAAATGGTGAATTCAATAAATAATTCATATTTAACTGAGGTTACAAAATTTGTCTACTTATAACGGGATACCAGTCTTAAAAAAATATTTTCGAAAGCATTATATGACTAAAATTACGAAAATCATTCAATGTATAATTAAGCATATCCAAGTTAATATCAACATCACGCGGTGGCCATTTTTGAGATTCTTTCGTCTAACTTCTTGATTTCCTTCTGTAAGCTGTCAATATTGTGTGCGAACACTTCTTGAACGCCTTGCAACAGTTCCTTGTTATTTTGTACTCCGCTTGATATAGTGCTTTGTAATGTTTCGAGTTCGGTTAGTGACTTGCCAAAGTTACTTGCTTAAAATATAATAGAAAATTACCATGTCATATTTAGGGTTAAATAAAAATATATTATAATATATATCTATTATATATTATTATATAAATGCAGTAACAGTAATAAATGCAGCGTCTATTATCCGAATGTCGAACAATCGTATATCTGAACTACTACATCCGCCTAAGATGGTTGTCGGTTCGATCAGTTGTTTTGTTGGTCATCAGTATTGCGGCAACTCAACGGCATTGAGTTAGTTACCGGAAACGGGCAGAAATTGAAGACCAGTGTCTTGACACTTCACCACATAGTTATAGTAAAAAGAGAGTGTGAAGTAAGAGCTCTCTATATCTATAAATATTAATGGATTTAAATTATTTCCAGTTTATTTAACAATTCATTATATACCTTGATTGTGCAGTGCTTCTAACGCCTCCATTCTCTCCAATATTTCGGAATGTGATACACCATCTATTTGAGCCAATAGATTGTGTAATTCCTTCACCTGTGAGTGACGTCGAAATCATAAATATTACTAGAAAAAATTACCATTGTTAATAAACGGACTATTCTTCATAAATGAACTATTCTCGAAAAATAGATTATCTAACACAAATAGAACAACTGCATCTGTATTTCCTGAAATTAGCGCATTTAATTAAAGACGAAAGAAGAAGTTGATTAATTTTTAGATTTTTATAGACAATAAATAGAGGCCAGTCGTAGCGCAGGGGCACAAACGTGGGACTGTAAACTCGGCGATTGAGGGTTCGATTGCCACTCGGTGTAATGACCAGGTTGTATAGCAACTTACCTTTGCCTCAACCTCAGGCTCAGCGGGTTTGACAGCTGTCTTCAACGCGTCAACGTTGCTCAGTAGTGATGTGATACGCGCTTCAGCCGCTGCTAAATCAGCAGGACGCAGTAAAGTTGCCTGATTTGCTAGTGATGCAGCTGCACCGCATAGTGTTGCCTGTTGAGAATAAAAAAACTTAGGAACGAAAACGAAAATCTATTTTAATTATTATAAATTTAACAAATCTAAATATTATATGGAGTGCAGGTGTAATTTTTTTTTATTTTTTGAATTTTAAGTCATTGTTGAACAACTGATGGAAGGGATTCATCTGTAGTTGATTTTTTTTAACTTCAAGCTGTATTGTATTCCGTGCATAGCATGGTAGGCTGAGTTTATTTAGTTTTAGGACAGTTTAATCCCTATGCAACATAAAATTTTCAAGACGTTTATGTTAAATGGCAGGACTTAACGCCTCAGGTTGAGAGGGGATTTCTCTTAAAATATGAGTATACAAGTAAGTATCACCTCTCCAGTAGCAGTTTGTAGTCTTCTAAATGCTTCTTCGTCTCTTACACCAGCTGCCTGTTCCAATTTGTGTAATCTGTTAAAAAAAAGAAACATTTATTAAGCACTTCATAATTCACACTCTTTAATATACCTGGGTAATCACAGTGCACCCAGTGTTAAAACACTTCCACACACACAACACATCTTTGGAGACATTGCATGTTGAGTTGCGGAACTCAACACCGCACTATCTATGTATATGACATTGGGGTTGAAAATAAGTCATTTTAAAAATATTGTAATAATTAATCTTATTGAATTTTTCAATCTATCGAGATAGATTTATTAAAACACTAAAAGTAATATTGTCCACAAAAACCTACCACTTGTTTAGACTATAGTTCTGCTATGCACAAGTTATTTTCACCACAATGGCCTCATTTCATATTATTAGTCATAGTAGGTACTTTGAAAGTAAATGTCTAAAAAGTAAAAAAAAAAATTATACCTGTGCTCCAACTGCGCTATCCGTGTAGTCTGTGCTAGATTTACTTCTGGTTTAAGTTTTAAGTGTGCTGTTACAATTTCACCCTGTTTCTTTTTCCCATTGATACTAAGGTACTCCCTGGAAATATATATTAAATAGACATTATTTTTGTACTATTGATATTTTTAAAGTGTTATTTGGATTAGAAAAGAAAAATACTTTCCTAGAAAACATAAACATATAATATTTTCCAAGATAGCGCTTGGTGTTGAGGGTCGGAAAACTTATTTAATATCATAATGTATGTAACAGGCATGGGTACCAATTTATTTGTTTTCTAAAAAAGTATTATTTGAAGTATATCTGTATTATGTAATGTTATTAAATTTATTATATATGAGTAAATCTATTATTCTGTTTGCTCAGGCTAATCTCAGAAACTGTTGAACTGATTTTAATGCAGTTTTTACTGTCGTAATTTAGCAAACTTCCTTTAACATTTAGTGTTTGTTTTATTGCAATTGGTTCATAAATAAAAAAGTTTTGTCAATATAAACAGTTGCACGCAAAATATGTTGCAATATTGTCTTTAAAATTATAATGCTATTACAAAAGCAGGAGAAACCGCGAGCAGGTTGCTAGTTATAAAAATAAGAATGGTGTAATATTCTAAAACTCTTCAAAGTTCAATTTACCTCGATAGGAACATAAAGCTTAATTAGCTAGTTTTTGTACAGTTCCCATTAGACAAGGGCGCTACTCCCATTACATTATATTATTTATCCATTTATAAATATTTTAAATTTAAACTTACTTCAGTTTCTCTGCTTTAGGATCAATTTGTTCTCCCTCCTCAAGTTTGAGTTCTTCCAAAAGTTTCTTTGTTGTATTAATTTGAGCCGCCAGTTTGGAGTGCTCATCCTAAAATAAATATATAAAATAAAAAATAAATATTTTAGTTACATTATGTGGGCCTAAACATGAGTAATTTAATAGTATGTCATCATGTCAGGACATGAATAATGGCACTCTTCAGAAGTTCAGAGGTTCATCAAATAGTTAAAAGTCAGAGTATACATAAATTGTTAAAATAATGTTGAAATAAAAATATAAACTATATATTTACTAATATAAACTATATACTTACTACTGACTAAATGACTTATTATGATATTAGATATTTTCAAGATTTTACCTTTTCACTTTCAGTAGCTTTGTTTTCTAGTTCAGCAACTTGTTCTAATAGTTCCGAAAATTCACATCGGAGTCTATTGTAGCGTTCTAGTGTAGTCTCAGGATCACCTTCAGCAGCTAATTCCCATTCCCCAGCTCTGTGAATATTTTTTATTACAAGATGATTTTTAATTTCAGCATTTATGCATTTCCCACATAGCAGGGTTTCAAATCCAAATTTCAAGATATTGCATGTTGAGTGGCAGATTTCAATGATGCTTGACTCAGTGCACATTTACTACCAGTGAGAAGCCCAAACAATTTAATTATAATAATTTCCCTAAGTAAAGTAAGGAATCAAACCTATAACTATAGCGTTTACAATCAGATACTCTTTGATGATAACTTCATTTTGTCGTACTAATTTTAAAATATTTAGTTATTACACATTAGTTAAGTAAAAAATATTAATTTAAAATTAGATTAATCGTTGTTCAATGCTGACAAATAACAAAAATAACAATATACCTGTACCCGATTCGAGATTTTCTGCTCAGTCTATCCGAAAAATCAACGTTTCCAGTAAGAAATTTGCCTTTAAATTTATTAAATGAATCTTTAACCGAAAGATGTAGCTGTTCAATTGAATCATTTTCTTCTTCTTCATACGGTTCTGGCTGATCAGCCTCTGGCAAGTCACCGGTTTCGTAAACATCAGGTTGGTCATAGGCCTAAAATAAAAGATTTCGTTACTACTACATAGGTTACAAAATCAATAATTTTACGATGAATGTATTGACTACACTTACTATGCCGGGGAGATTTTCATATTTAGGATCTGCCATTATGTATTCAAGTTATATTTAATTTACAAAGCTTATTATCCAATATTTTGGCCCTTTTTAAAAGTAAACCTTTATTTAGTAAAGATGACGTCAGTAAATTTAGCGAGACAGTGACTATTTGACTAAAGGTAAAACTTCAAACGACAAATTAATTGTCAAAATGACAGCTTACTCGACGTTCATCCCGATTAACGCATTAGCTATAATGTGTATTTTTTACATAAAATATTAAAAACCATATTTATTTAATAATCACTAAAATAATAAAAAAATCTGTGCTTTAACATAATTTATCTGAATTGAAAAAACGTTAAAGAAATATTTATATTTGCTAACCTATCCTATTGGATACGTACACGTCACTTCTGTTTATGACAAATTTGACTTTGCTCTGTTGAGTCACCGATATTCTCGAAGAAATATTGCGGCATTGTATTTCATTTATCGTCAGAATTGTTTCAAACAGTACGTTATATATATTTAGGGATCGTCTTCTATTTCAACAGTGAATTCTTAAAATCCATCATGAGTCTCCAGTGGACTATCATCGCCACATTTCTGTATTCAGAAATAGCATTCGTGCTGTTATTGACTTTGCCGATCGCCAGCCCGGCAAGATGGAACAAATTCTTCAAATCGAAGTTTTTAGCTTATATAAGTGGGCAGGCTTCGATATACTTCGTGATCTTGATCGGGGTGCTGGTTCTGTGCCTGCTTGATGCAATTCGCGAAATGCAAAAATACTCCAGCATTGAGTCCTCGGATCATCAACATTTGGATGCGGAAATGCAAGGTAACATGCGCTTATTCAGGGCACAAAGGAATTTTTATATCTCCGGAATCGCCTTATTCCTTCTTGTTGTTATTCGCCGTTTGATTCAAATGATTTGTGAGTTAGCTGGGTTATACGCTCAATCTGAAGCCAACTTCCGTCAAGCGCAAAGTGCTTCTGCTGCTGCGAGAACTCTCCTTGATAAACAAGGTGCAGGTGACGAAGTTGCGAAGAAAGAGGTTGAAGAGTTGAGAGGACAAATTTTGATTCTAGAAAAGGAGTTATCTAAAGAGAAAAAAGATAAGGAAGCCGTTAAATCTCAAGCCGAAAGCTTAAATCGTGAATATGACAGGCTTTCAGAGGAACATAGCAAATTACAAAAGAAAATCACAATTGCTGGCGGTGATAAGAAGGATGATTAAATTTCTATTTTAAAATAATGTCTAACATAAAAAACAGTAATGGTAAATATGTCTTTTAAAATTTATGGTAATCATAATTTAATTATCAAATAAACTTTAAACTTTGTTCACTATAATGATGTAATGCTTTGTGATTCAACATAGGCCTTGAATATTTGTTTATCTTGAATCTATTATAATAAGACATGCTTAATGTATGTGCATTAAAAATGTTCTTATATTTAGAGTAAAGCTATTTTTATAAATAAATAACATAGAGGTCATTGTGGCCAAGTGGCACATTGTTTGATTGTAAATGCAATTTGTGGGTTTCATGCCCGCTCGGGGGAATGAATTAGTTTTAATTCCTCTGACAACATGTTGAGGTGTGGCAGAGTGGGTGTTGCTCTGCTATATGTGGAATATAATGTGAAGTTACAAAAAAAATATAGATATGAAGATTACTTTATATTGAATAAAATGATAAAACTTTGTAATTAGTCAAACTGGGAATGAGGAAGTTTTTAAACTTGTATTGTTTTCTATTATTGTAGGAATTTGGTTGAAAATGTTTTCCTTAAAAAACCTTATATCCATATAAAATCTTCTTTATATGAGATAATTACTTCAAATTAGTAATTATTATAATAAAAAGTCTGATTATATTATGTTATTTGCTTTTTTTATACAATGTATTAAAGTTCTTTATTTTAGTTTGGATTGTTGTGTTTATTATAAATAAAACCTAAATTTGCTTTTTTTCTTTTGGTGTTTTAAAAACAGTACTCAAGTACACAATTTGTAGAAAACTGCATTTTCACTATTTTTTTATATTTTTCTGTTAATTATTAACTAAGTAAAGAACAATATAAAATATTGCTTAATATTGAAATATATGTTAATTCATTTACTAATGTGTATGTTAATTTTGCATGGTTAGGTTTTTGGTGTGTGGTTGAATTAAAAAACTATTTTTACTTAGTTTTTTTATTTCTTTCTATTTACTTAATAAAGAACTTAATTATTCATATACATCATATTTTAATTTGAACTAATCAACAATGATTCCTATAGTCTGTTTACAAATAATTAGTACTTATAGCTTACAAAAAAATAACTTTTTTTAAAAAGTTAATCTGCAATATGTAACTTATTTATTGTTAAAATTGTAATAATATAACAAACCTCTTTGCATTAGGAACATATAAATATATATAATGTGTATATTTTATGATTACATTACTAATTACAATTCATCTTTAATATTAACTCTGTATTTTTCATTTTCAATGAAACCAAGACTATCCCAGAATGATTTTTGTCCGAAGTCAGCATTGCTCTTCATTTCTATTTTATTAGGACCTGCTATATCTAGGTAGTTTAGTTCAGGTACACCTGGTTTCACTTGTAGCCACTCTGGTGCATTTGGTATTCTGGGCACCCTGCAAAAAAGATATATTAATTATTATATACCTATGGTGTATGCAAATGAGGGAGTTCAATCCGTGTTTCGTGTTCTAATTAATATTATCATTTTAAGGATAATATGTTTACATTGAAAACTAAAGTTGCAGATAATTTAATAATAAATATGCAGCAATAGTTTTTTTATTTACGATTGAAATAAAACAAAAAAATGTTAAGAAAAGCTAACCAAAATATGACTGCGAAAGGTGCATTTAATTTTTGGTTATTGGTTTGGTTTTTGGTTGAACTATTTCTGAGATTAGTGTGCACAAACACACAGACAAATACATTTTTTTTAAATCATTGTTTTTGGTTTTATTTCATTGACAAATGCCAATTTTTTATACAGTTACATTGTTTTTAAATAAAAATAAACTGTGTATCTCCATCGCACTCCAAACTGTCAATCAGGATGATGCAGAGTTTTTGGTTGCGGTGCCAAAACTTTAGAACGTTACGGTTTTCTCAAATTCTATAGGATATATCGTCATACTTATATGAATACAACTTTCTATATTTATTTAAAGTTTATTTCGTAGGTAATTTTTGGCCCATCCTCAGTTACTAGTGCGCTTCGTTCTTGAAGAAATAAGAAAAATAATAAACACAAGCTTACCCAGTAGTCATATAACTGTGTATCATATCAAGAAGTGCTTCTCTCATGTTAAGATCCTCTGCCCTTGCTCGCGGTTGGTCTTCGTAGCTGAACAGCAGGATTACATCGTCAGCGTGGCTTACACCTACGTTAATAAATAACCAATAAGGTAAAATTTTACGACTCAAAACATAATCAGGCTTTCGTGGCGCAGGAGCACAAGCGTGTGTAACACTACGGATGTTGGTTCGATTCTCACTTGGGGGACTGAATTATTTATTAATATTTCCGTTTCTTCGCTCTTCTACCAAAGCAAAAGCGCGGTGTTGACTTCCGCCGCTCAACACGCAATGCCACGTAAAATCGACGGAAAGTGCTACAGCGATACAGCGTGAAGCAAAAAAATGTAGATCGAATAAAAAAGATGCCTATTATAATATGATAACAGTTACCATAATCTTCTTTGTTTTGCGCCATCACATTCGACAAGCTGGTCTGTCCATTGAACGAGTATCGGTATACGTAGGTCGGCTCGCCTGACTTTTGTGCATGTAGCTGTGCCATTTTGCCTACGTCTGCTACGAAGAGACGGTCGCCGAGAGCCTGAAACAGTTTTATAATTATATAAAAATATTTAGAATTAAGTAGGTATATGAGTTGTAAGTAGGATTCCCACATGAAGTGTCTTAATGGGAACCGAGTATCTTAATAGGTACTACATTTCCCCGGTTCCTTCTGCTGTGTGGAATACTGCGTGAAGCTGAAAAACATAAATTATTGTGAAATATATTTTACCTGAACCAATTGTGCATATGTGTCTTGACCAACAGGTTTTCCTCTCAAGTAGTGATCTTTGATCTTCTTAGCAACGATCGGTCTCAGTTCTAGAGGCAAGGTGTCATTGTACTCGAAAATGTTACTCGCAAGGTATTCCCATCTGGACTCCAACTCGGGCAGGATTGTTGGATCTTTTTGGTAAACTGTCAAAGAAAACATTTCTATATTTATACGAAATCATCAAAAGAATTATTTAACTACGTATATCAATACGATGATTTAGGTGTTAAATTTGTAGTTACACGAAAAAAAAAGTATGTCTACTATTTTATATTTAAATAAGTTGATACCACTTATTGTGGATTGAACCCAAAACAATCGTATGTACCATCAGACAATTCCAAGTCGCCAATAATGGCCTCATTAATTAAATAATCTGTTTCAAATTAAAAAACATAATAGGTATTTGTATTATAAATATACAACGTTATTGTAATTTGTCCTTAAGTGTAATTTAATATTTACCTTGTGCATAGGAGACTATTGTTAGAAACATAGAAGATAAGATAACCAACCAAACACGTGAGATGTTACATGAAATGAATATGCAAGTAAAATGCACTTTACTTTTCTGTATAGGATATTTTATATTAGATATAACATTTAACGCATGGGAACCTAGTGTTGAGACACTCCGTTTTCCCGGCCGGATTCTATTATTATATATAATTCTATTATTCTATTATGATAAAGTAAATAATTAAACCAAAAATTAAAATATTAAGTGCGAGTTCGTGAGAGCGAATACTTTTATTTAATTTATTTAGAAAAATTTAAACGTAGCGGGTTTATAAGCTAGACTAATTTAAAGATATGTAATGATTAAAACCTTAAAATCATAGAATTTACTATTTAAAATATAGTTTTTACCAGCAGCAGGATACAATCCTTCTTCAGATGTCACAGATGTGATGAGAGGTGATCGTTGCATGTCTCCACCTGCAGTTGCAATATACGGGTACTTGGAGAGGAAAGGTTCCTTAGTGCCTGCAGCTTCTGCGGTTGGTGTGAATATCGTGAACAGGTTTACTCTCCAGTCCTGTAGGTTTACGATTAATTTTAAAGTTTTTAGGGTTCCGTACCTCAAAAGAAATAATTGAGGGATTTGAACCCGCACTTTGGAAACCGTCTGAGCACTCTGACCGCAATGAAATTCAAAACTGCAAAATATTGAACAAGTAGCAATCTCTTCCCAAACGATAATTCTAACGATCTTTTGGGTAGCGGAAATTTGTAAAAATGACCCCACAGAGAAGCTAGCAACATAAGTTGTGACAAGGGCATAACAATTGTACAAACATGAGTGTCACTAATTTTTAATGGTCAATTTTTTTTCAGTTTTCTGCTTTGTTAGAAAGTTTTGGTTCGGCGGAAAATGGGACACGGAGTGTCTTAACACTCCCTCTGCCTACGGGAAGCTGATTAAATTTATTTGCTTTGGTAGGCAATGAGCGGCGTTAAGTTTTCAATGCAATATTTATATATATTTTTATTTAGTGTTTTTTTTTCTAAAGTATCGAAGGTGTATAAAGATATTAATA
>DWNA01002322.1:0-12052 GCA_018249835.1 Heliconius besckei
TAACGCTGTAAGCGAGTTGCCGAACTTGACCGACTTCTGTAACAAAAGGAGGTTATCAATTCAACTGTTTTATGTTTGTTACCTCATAACTTTTAACTGGGTGAACCGATTTTGATATTTTTTTTTATTTGAAAGGTATAGATAGCTTCCCGAATGGTCCCATTTTTTTTTGGTCCATGTCTGACAATGGTATCCATGAGAAAATCACATAAGTCTTAAATTTGCATTAGGCATGTGCGCGACTAATAGCCGAATAACTCAATGTCGCGCCAACCGATTTTGATGATCCTTTTTTTATTTGAAAGGATATACTTCAAGGATAATTTGGTGAAAGTTTGTTTAGGTTCCGATTATGGAATCCGGAGAAAATTGAGAAAGTTTGTTTTTCTTGGTAAAAAATTGATTATACTGTAATAGTTACAAGCAAAAACTTTTAAATTGATGTCGGAAGTGAGATTCCTGATGGTTGCATTTCTTTTCAACCAACCTCAAAAAGAGAATGTTCTCATTTTCAACCAACTTCAAAGAAGGGAGATTCCCGATTCGCCCGAATACTTTTATGTATGTTCTTGTTAATATACCAAAATGTAACTTTGCACAAAAATAATACCTAATTAAATGAAGTTTTACATAGGACAATCACAACCACTCGTTGAGAACCACTACCACCACCATCACCACTCGTTTAAGAAGCATCATTTTAAGATCTACCCATCACTTAAAATCATAAAATAAATTAATTGTTTTACTTGACACCGACTTCAAAATTATAAAATCTTTGTAAAATTATTTTTCACTTTTTAGTTCGTTGTTAGAAGTCGGTTTTTATTTTTGTTAAAAATTAATTTTAATCTAAGATGGATATAAACTTAATTGGAAGATTTGATTCCTTCTTATAAAATCTTAATTCAATTTATTTATATATATTTAAGTTGTCTTATTTTGTATTTTATTCAGTTTTATGATATTTTTTATTTATATTTTTTTGGGCTACGAACTTATTAGTCGAAATAAGTTATCTTAAGAAAAACTTGTAAAGGCGGATATAAAGATAAACCCACAATTTTTATTTATATTTCCTTGCTAATATTGTTCAGCGTGTCCTCTTTTGTATATGTCCATTTACACTTGAATTAATGTATTTTTTTGCTTTCAACGTTTGTCGCATAAACCATTGTACATAGATAACTAGTGTTAAGCCACACTGTTCCCTGCTATTACTGATAACTTCATTCTTCTCAGTTTTACTTTTTGGGACTTGTTCAACCCCTACTCGAGGTAATGTGGAGGCAAAGCGCGGCGTTGAGTTCTGCCACTCAACACACAATGCTTGCAGAATTCGGCAGAAAGTGGAGTGTCTTAACACTAGGTTCCTTTTGCCTCCCTGCTGTGTGCGGGATACAGCGTGAAGGTGATTTGATGTTATTTTTATGATTCTTAATATTTATATTATATTTGTGTTGCTTTTGTTATTTGAATAAAAAATATTGCATGTTTTATATAATATTAATATATCGTTTTTTAATAATGTCTCCACTTTATATATAAAAAATGCATGTCAGTTTTAAACTAGTCGTTCATAGAAAATGTCCATTTAGAACTTCATTATTTTTGAAGACTTTTAAATGAATATTTATTTTGAGTATTATTAATAATGCAATTAATGTTGTTAACAAAACAATACCTGAGACTTACACCAAACTAATCTCTTAATGATTCTATATGAATGTTATTTATTTAGTACAGATAGACTAATCTATATGTAGTGTAATAATTATTACATACAGTAAAAGCTCCTTACTCGTATGACGCGAAAGTAGAATGATACATTCCGACTTCCCAAGGTACAACAAAAACGAAATTAAAATTAATTGAAATCAATTTAATGGTACTTTTATCGTAAATACAATAATTGGTTATTTGCTCGCGTCGCGTCGTGGCGTAGAGGCACGATTCCCACCCGGGGAATGAAATATTTTATATTTTTATTTCGTTGCTCTCATAACAAAATAAAGCGTAGTGTTGACACTGATCCCTATTAAGTGTCATAATAGGGAATAGAGTGTTCATATTCTCTGTATGTTCAATTTTGAATGGAATTAGCCGCGAATAAAATATCGATTTCTAGTTTTTAACCCGCGGCAGTGAGGAGCTTTAATTGTATTTATATTTTGTTTGTTTGTCTCAAAGATCTATAACAAGATTAAATTTATTTGTATATATAAATTAAGAAAAAGATTTAATTGGTACAGGAGTGTGGCTGTTTTGTTTTTGTGTTTATTAACGTGTTTGTTGGTTTTATTGGCATTGTCAGATTTGTGTGTTGGTCTGCCCGTCGAAGACACTCGGACTCGGAGGTTGAACACGAAGAATTTATATTTCTAATGCCTAATTTAATTTTTCGTGTATTAAAATTTCCTTAAAGTTGCATAAGTTCATAATTCTATTATTAATTGGTGGCTAATCCATGAATGTTTTTAACATTCTGGCATATGTAAGGAAAATTTAATGCAATGTGATGCAGCTTTTTTTAATGTTCATTTCAGTTGATATAATAATTATTTTTCATATATTTCTATTTCATTGTTGTTGTATAATTTGGAGTAATTTGTACAGTAGTTCAAATAATTTAAGTTTTTGTTGAATTGTTTAATTTTGGCAGTATATAGTGATAGTGATTTGTTGTAGTGCAGAAGTGCATGATGTTAATTTGTGAAAAAAAATCCGTTTAATTATAAAAAAAAAAATGTGACAACCATAAAAAAGTCCAATGACATTCTTAAATACTAAAAACAATTTAATCAAAAGAAAATACTCAGAAAACCATAAATATAAACATGAACACAAAAAATAAGTAGTATATCTAAAAAAATGATTATATGAAAACAATTTGACTATATTAAATAAAAAATATAAACAATTCCAAACGCCTGACTGTCAACGAAGCATCAGGATAGAAGAACAACAAGATGGCGGCAAATTTAACAGTTGACTTGTTGTTGAAAGTTTCGGTGTTTATAGATATTGTGCGCGACACGTCTGACACAGAGTGGTACAGCGAGGGGGAGGGCGGACAGGACGTCGAGTATGAACCAGAGACGGACACGGAGGAAGAAGAGAGGGGCCCTATCAGTGAGGAATCGTCGGGACAAACAGATGTGAGTTTGCTTGGATTTTTACTTAGTATATTCAAATGCGTAGTTTATACCGTACGTTACGTATTACGTATACGTACTTTATACCTTCAAGTTAGCTATAGATGGTGGCGCAGATTTGATTTTAGATTTCTTTCTCCGACCTTCGGCCGTACTGTACTTCCTGCACAGAAATGTTGGCAGCGCCTATAATAACCTTTAATAACATTAATTTAAATACTACTTTCTCCGCTTTTAATCTGATTTCAGGAAGTTAATACATTATGCATATGCATTTAAAGTAAATACACGCAGAAAATGATGCGTTTTCGCTTTTCATTTCGTTTTTCTTAAAGATGATCCTTCCATCCATCGCGTCTTAAAATGTAAACTTCTCAACTGCTTGATAAATGTTTTTTTCCAGTCAGCTAAACCTTATGTTAACTTATGAGGCAATAAAAAAACAAGAGCAAGTTATTCTTTGATTTTGGCGATTGATGCATATAATTTAATTAAGGCCATTTTCCCTTTATTTGGACAGAACGAGATAATATCCACAGAAGTGGTGGAAGTCCGTGTCAAAGATGACGGGGTAGTGCTTGCGGACACAGAACAGACTGGCTCGAGCAGCGACAGTGAATTAGACCTCCATGATTATTGGCTTTGTGCACACTGTCGAGCTGATAACAATAACCCCCGATATAGATACTGTGAAAAGTGTTTTAAGGTACTTTTTTTGGATATTTTTGTTATTTTTTTCCAGAAATCGTTTATTGTTTAATAATTGTTGATTTTTGATGGAAATTGAGTAGTATGAGGCTTTCGTTATAAAAAAATGTGTTATCATCTGGTGTAGAATAAGTTTGCAAATTGTACGCTATATGACGCTTCTATTAAATTCACCTCTTAAAATAATAATAAAATATTTTTAATATCAACTCTGATTATTGTTAATTTATTATTTAAAGTGGAACTATTGCCAGCATAGACAGACATCTAACTGTGTCACGTTGTTGTTAACTTGAAAGATTTTAATAATATCAAAATGACACCAACTTTGTTGTTTGTACTGTCATTTACTTCCGATGCACTGAAATTAATAAATGACAACAACATTTCAGGTACGTAAAAACTTCTTTCCGCCGAGGCCGAAACGGAAACTGAAACATAAAATTAAAGCTGAATTTAAATCCGAGTCAAATTCTCAACCGTGTTTAGCACTAGACTCTGGGATTGAAACCGGAAGTCAGACCTCGCAATCATCACAAAATTACGAAAGTGACAATATAAATATGCCTGATTTACCAGAAAATAACATTTTGAGACAATCAGAGCACGACATGGCGAGGTCTCTACTAAAACGTCGAGCTGAGTCGTTGGATGTTGAAAGTAAAAGGAGTAGAACTGATTTTTCCGATCCAGAAAATTTGGGCTTTAAGGACGAGAAGTGTGAGATTGAAGTAAGTCCTTTAGTCAAAATGGTCAGCGATCCAGGACTAACTGTGGAGACGTCGATGGATAACAACAAGGGTAATGTTGTAGCGGGTACAAATTTGTGTATAACGTGTGAGCTAGAGGAGAAATCGGCGGTTTTCGTACATGGTCGTATCGCCCATATATGTTGTTGCTACAAATGTGCCTTGAAAGTTTGGGCTAGAACTAAAAGATGTCCGCTTTGCAATAGGAAAGTAAGCAACGTGTTGCAAGTTAAGTGATTTAGGTTGTAAAGTCTGGTTTGAACTCGTGCTCTCTTAACGAAGTTGTAAGTAGGTAAGTAATCGAATTAAATATAGCAAAACCAAAGACAAGCGCAGAATTAGACAACTAACAAGTCTATAGCAGACTTCTTATAATAATCCCGTCTAATAGTCTAGGATATAAAAAAATTAAAAGTATTGATAGTTCTTAAAATAGAAGGTACAACATAACGTGTGAAATATTGTTTCCACAGCGTGTGAAAGTTAATATTACCCACCATCCAAGTGCATTAGCCAGTCTAAGGCCTGTGCTGGGATAGCTTTACAATATCAAAATATTTAACTATAAATATTACATTGTCTGATTATAGTAGACTGGTAAAAATTGCAAACAAATGTAGTCAATTCTCGTAATAAGAATAACAATTATTTACCGTTTCATGATTCTAGTACATTTTTAACCCAGAAGTCGGTTAAGAAAAGGAGGTTATCAATTCGACTGTTTTTTTTAAACATTATGTCATTGAGCTGCGCCTATGCAACTTTTATTCTATATTAATACTAACAATTTTTAAAGTTACTTCTGAAAAAAATTTTTCGTTATAGTCCTTGAAAGGTTTTGAAAAAAAATTTTTTTCTGTAATTTTTTTTTGATTCCATGTTATTTCCAATATTATAAACCGATACTTTTAAAATATTGTATTATACAAAAGGCCTACTATTGAGCTATATTGAGAGAAAAAATCACGAGCGCTGACGTACCGCTCGGGTCGGGCTGTATTGGCTAATGTTTTCCAAACTCGGCTAACATACATGGGGGTGATGTGGATAGGCTGAGCTCCTCTACCCATAAACAACCGTTGATCCGTCGATCGCGTTACTCACCTCGCTTCGCTCGCGCTTACTATTAAAAAAAATCTTTAAAGGACAGCCCACTTTAAGTTTTGAAAAAAAATATTCCTACTGTTTATAAAATATATTTTTAATATAATAAAAAAGTCAAATTAGTAAATTAAATAAGTAATATTATTAGATTGATATGAATTGCCGTTATAATTTCAATAATTTCATTTTTATTAAATAGTAACGATGGCATTAGTTGTTAAGAAATATTTTTATTAATCCCTATGTTTTTGTTATAGATAAGGTACATGATAGGTTATTAAAGATACTCTTTATTATTAGTTATATAAAACATGACTCGAAGGAGTCATAACATTGTGATTAAGACGTCTTTACGGTAATTTAAATAATTTCTAGTCTATTCGAAAAATAAATAGTAGTTATTAACTTGCACATTTAAATAGCAGCTTATTAATATCATAATTTAATATATTTGGTTGCCAACAACCTAGGTTTGGGTTCGATGCCAACTCAGGAAGGTTTCACTATCGTTGTAATAATTATTAATAGTTATTGATTATTATGAACTCGTTTTAGGAAACGTTAATAATAAGCTTTTGCTATATGTAAAAAATTTGCTTCTTCGAAATTGGTTGAAAAGTTCGCATAAGCGGGACAACGGTCCCGTTTACTTTGCTATATGTGAAATAGATAATGTGAGCGTACAAACTTTAAAAACGTAATAAAACCCAAAAAAATGTTTATAACTGATCGCTTATAAATACAAAATAATAATAAAAATTTGAAGCATATAACTTTTTATATACAGACAGCCGTTTCTTCGATTAGAATTATTTAAGTAAATTAAGTTAATAATTCTTAACGAAGAAACGGTTTATCTGACTAAATGCGCGGTAAAGTAAGTGCCTTATTAATGTCAAAATGCTAATTTAAAAGATATAATAAATAGTATGTCGTTGAGAATTCACAAAAAAATATTAGTGATTCTTTAATTTTACATATTCAATATGAATAATAATGTATGAGACTGATTGTATGACAGATAATGTATGCGTAATTTGGAGTTTTCGGGTTCCGCAACTAAACACGCAACTTCTCATAAATGAAAAAAGACTGTTCCCTTTTTTATCTGTTAAAAAGTCCTTATTAGTAATGTCCTAACAGTAAGTTCACTTCGCGAGAAAAGAATTAAAACTACTTAAAAGAAATCATTAACTATTTAATAGTAATAAATACATTTGAACTGGTTTCATGTCAGGTAAGAAGATACGTAACGTCTATAGATGCGAATATTCATACTCGCATCTTATATTTATTTTATTTTATAATTTTGACCCACTGTCGTCTAGAACACCTTTTGTATCAGACACTTTTTTTTAAAATGAAGAATTCACTATGTTGAGGTGTGACTTATATACTATTTATTTAAAGTACTATTTAATTTTAATGATGAACATTAATTCAAACTCAGCTGCGTCTATTTAGGAGTATTTACTTAGACTACTAAACTACCAGAACTGTTTATAACTTTTCTGTAGCTTATATATTATAGTTTTAACTTGCTATTTCTTATTGATTATTTAATAATGCTAGTAAACAAAAACTTTGATATGATTGATGTATATGTTTTTTGTTCGATGGTAGGTAAACAATGTTTCTTGCTATAGTTGACACATATAATAGTGTAGAAGTAGAACAAATTTTCCTCCGGTGCAAGTCGTGTAGGAGCAATGATTGCTAATAATTAATATTTATAATCTAATACGTATTATAGTAATATACGAGTGTTCTTCTTCCTGGCATTAATCCCGGCTGTTGCCAGGGTCGGCCTTCCTTCTTGACCTTCTCCACTTGGCAGGGTCCTTGCAAATACCAAATTTAGATACTATACAATCAGTCTCATTATTCAATGTCAGTCACATTAACCAGTCATTTTGTATAATATTTTGGACAACTTGGATTAAGTGATAAACGTTTTCATAAAAAAAAGCTTCACAACATTTTTATAGTGAGTTTTAACTTGGTTGGACTTCTTAGAACTGTTAGGAATACGTCATCTTTTAAGATTTAATGTCAAGTATTTTTAATAATAGATCTCTTAACATACATTCTCTTTTTGTACCTTACACTCTGCCTTCGTGTGTCCTGCGCACAACGTAATGCTAGCAAAATGAGTAGTGCTCAAATGGCACTCTAGAAACGCCGTAATGAAAGGATGGGGGTGAAGCATTGTAATTACATTCGTGAAGAATAACACATTGAATTAGAGTAAGAGTTTAGTTGTAGGATCTAATATTAAAACATATAAATATTAAAAATGTTGTTGATTATTAAGAGAAGTTTCGCGTAAATCTTTTTTTTTTTTATTATTCTTCAAATAGAGAGCTGCAAACTATATATTCACTTTGTTTTTCTAATTTTGGTTTGGTTTTTTAAATTTAAATAATTTTTGCACATTTTATTGAATTAAATCCATATCTATATTTTTTCCTTTTCTCATTTAAACTTTAAAAAGTAACTAGAGGGCCATGGTGTTAATAAACAATATATATATATAATATGTATTTAAAAAAAATAGGCCGTTGAGGCCGTCGTGGCGCAGCGGCACAAGGGTGTAACGCGAAGGTTGTGGGTTCGATCCCCACTCGAGGAAGTGGAATATTTATGCGTTATACGTTTATATTTCCATTTTTTCGCTCTGGTGTCGAGGCAAAGCACGGCGTTGAGTTCTGCCACTCAACACGCAATGCCTCCAGAATTCGGCAAACGTAACTAATATCAATGACATACCAAACAACTGTAAACGATGGAAGAAATACGACTTAATTTTCTTTGTAACTATAGTCTAGAATGAAGAAGAAATCGATTTATATATAAATGAAAGTTTATTTTTGTATCATAATGATTCTTAAGTTATCAATGAAGAACTTAGGCCGGTACGGTAACGCGTACGGTACAGGTACGCACTTTACTATTTGCACAATTACTATTTATTTTCTTGATGAATGAGTCTTTAGTTAAGAGAAGTTTTATTAGTTTGTATATATTTTTTTGCTTAATTTCGTTTGTGTGTATCTCGAGTTTTGAAATATGTTTTTTTCATAATTATAACAATATACGCTTAATTCTTATTGTAACATATATTGTCTATGGGGAAAAAAAGAAAAATAAATAAATTATATGAAAAAAATAAGAAGAGAAATTAATAAATATTTTTTCTTTCAGGAATTTTGGATTTTTATTTAATATATTATATTATTGTCCTTAATCCTTTAGTATAGTTTTTATTGTATTATTTATTTTAAAAAATACTTTGTTTAATGCTAAGTATATAATTGTTACACTTATTAATAAATAAAATGTATTATTGTTACAATGTATGAATATTAATCATTTGACTCGTTGCGGGTTCGAATCCCACTTTTATATGGTATTATTTTCATTTATGTCAAGTGTGACAACGGGCGGCGCTTAATTCCGCCATTTGAAACTACAATACAATGCAATATACTTTATTGCACATAAAATTTACACAAATTATATACAAAATACGTAGAAACAGCATGTACAATAAGGCGGCCTTATCGCTTAAAGCGATCTCTTCCAGGCAACCTTTGGTCGTTGGAGTTGTATAAAAAAGATGGTGGGTGGTGCATTAAATTGCAAGAGATTATTTAATAGTAAAAATAAAAGAATAAATAAAAATAAAATACATATATATATATATATACTACGAATAAATAAATAAACTAATATGTATTATAATTTTAAATACCTAGGTGGAAACAGTAGAAGGGAATGTATATGGCGTAACAACTTAGTTATTATTCATATAAGCGCCTATAAAAATATAATAGCATTTGGTAGTCAAATGTTAATTCACCGGTTTCGTCGTGTTTTTCCCAATTTTTATATTAAACTAAAAATACTGCATTCTCTTCAGTTATGTCGAGGAAATGAAAGCTGGCATATATCCAATGGTAAGAGATATTGAGAGAAGCCAACTTACTAAATACATATAATTTAAGACGCAGTTCGGAATCTGAATATATAGGCAACTAGACGTAGACAGTAAGAGTCCCCGAGCTCTTTGGCCGCAACTGGTACAGTTGGTTGTAATGAAGTCTGACATTTAAGTTATTAGTAAATCACAATTATATTTACTTCTCGTATAAAACCTGTTTATATTGAAATCTTATACGCAACAAATATAAAGATACATTTAACTGATCTCTTTCTGTGACTCACATTGTTTTTGAATTGCTTACGCATACTAATGTGTGACGCATAGCGCCATCTTTAACTATTATAAACTAATTCAGAGTTCGTCTGGCTCGTTTATTATATATGAGTTAGGTACATATATCAAATATGAAAATAGCTTTACGCTGCATCTGGTATGAGTAAGTATAGCAGAGAAAGGAGCCTACTGAAAAGATCATTTGTCTTTCAATATGTTCTACTTAGTGTCAATGCGGCCATACATTTTACCCCTTTTATTCCCGTCTGCTGCCGAATTTCATACAAAAGGCACCAAAATTTATGTATAATTGCTCGTATCTTTTGTTCAGCGCTTCAAGAGACCAGTTCCAAATATTTGATACTAATTTATTAGCTTCACGCAATCTGGTAATAAATGGTCTTGACAGACAGACACGGGACAACAAAGTGATCCCTAAAAAACAAAGATTAAAAATTCTTGTAAGATACCGCTAATTAATAATTAAGTATATTTAAATATAATACTTTAATATATTACCAAACTATTACCATCTGGAATACATAGTACCTACTTACCTATTCTGTACTTAAGTTTTAATTGGCCAGAGTGCATAGACGGTATCGAAATCCAGTTATGTTTGGAATTTTAAATTCCGTTATAATTTCATATTTTTATAAGAAATATAATTTATTCAAGTTGCTGATATTTTATTATCACCAAACTTTTTTTATGTTCACACATGTATCCCGCAATGTAGGCAGACGGAACCTAGCCTACTGTTAATACATCAATCGTCCCCATTAAGACCATTCCCCACTTTTCGCCGACTTCCGCAAGCATTGCGTGTGCGTGGCGGAAATCGACGCCGCGCTTTGTCTCCTTACCAAAGCGAGGAAATTAAAATATTAAATACTAGTGGACCCGAACGCGGCTACGCCCACTTGAACTATACGAATATTTATTAAATATATTTATGAAATTATTTTCAGTTTTCAATAGAGAGATGCGTTAAGCAAGCACATTTTGGGTGACGTTTTCTAACAACAAACGTACCAAATCGTTGCTTAGCAACGGCGGTTGTTATTAACGTGGCGGAATAAATTGCATGTCAAATTAATAAGTATTTTAGTATATTGATATATATCGAAAATATTACAAATATGAAAAAAAAAGTATCCTATGTTCATCCCGGGACCCTCAAGTATCTCTACCCTGATTGCGTAAAAGACAGACAGACAGACAGACTTTCGAATTTATAATATAGGTATGGATTCCATTCCCTGTAGTAGGAATCAAACCCACAACTGTCTGTTTAAAGTAGCACGCTTGTGTCCTGCGCAACAACGGCTTCATATTTATGATTACTAATCAAAATCATTTCTTGCCGTCCGATTTGCTTGGGAATCTGTACCAAGTTTTCAACTTTATAATAAAAAAAATTCTCAATATTTTCTCATTCTCATTCTCATTTAAAATGTATTTTTGGTTATTATTAGAATTTTATATGATTGCCTTTTACAGTTATAATTTTCATGAATTGTGAAATATAATTGGTAATGATTCGTCATTCTGACGCCAATATAATGTAGGTACTGTGTCTCCTAATGGGCTGGACGTTCAGTATCCAGCGAAAATGATGTAAATATAATAATTGTTTTCTCTGAGGCTAGTCATGGCGCAGTGGCAGGTTGTGGGTTCAATTACCACTAGAAGAATGAAAATATTAATTCCATTTCTTCGCTCTGGTGTCGAGAATGCCTCCAGAATTCTGCGGAAAATGGGGAGTGACTTAACACTAGGCTCTCATTAAGTACCCTACTACATGCGCGATATAGCGTGAATCTGAAAAAAAGGCATCAGAAACATTTGAATTTACCAAAAGTAGGTATTTATTAAGAAGAACAAACATTAGAGTCATTGTACTCGAGATAAAGTTAATTAGTGCCTCTAATTACTTGCGCGGTCGGTGCTTGCATTCAGTGAAATAAAATTAGGATAATAAATCTTCACACTTGTGATTTTGGTGGTTTTATTTATTTGAAGTGATATATGGGCACTCTTCGGTATATTACTTTCCGCACATTACTTATAACGTGAGTAGAGGAACCTACTGTTAAGATATTCCATTTTTCGAA
>DWNA01002323.1:0-12050 GCA_018249835.1 Heliconius besckei
AGATGTACAAATAAATTATATTATAATACCGTTACAATTTTTATTATATCTTCCACCCACATTTAGTTAAGGTATGAGTAATCTGCTTTGAATAATTATATTATTTATTTATTTTTGCTTCTATATTGTGCTATTTATATTCAATGGCGTAATCATGACGTTTTGTCATGCCTATATACTTGATACTTGTGAATTAGTTTTCTTTCAGCTTAGGGCTGTATCCCGCACATGGCAGGATAGGCAGAAGGAACCCAGTGTTAAGACAATCTGTTACCATTAAGACATTACCTTTCTCTGTGGAATTTTTAAGGCGTGTTGAGTGGTGGTAATTAACACCGCGCTTTGCCTCGGTACCAGAAAGAGAAAATATTAAATACTTTATTTCCTGAGTGGGAATTGAACCTACAACCTAATGTCTATTTAAAGAATTTAACCTGGAGTACGAGGTGTATTTACATTGAGTTTTCTCTTTATGCTCTGTTCTATATGGCATCATCGTGAAGCTATGAATAATAATAATTTTTATACTGTCAATAATCAAACAGGGCATACCAGCATACAAAGGCATCTATAGAATTCCATTCCTAGAAGTAAATACTGTTTCAAAGCTTTTACCAAAATTAATTTACCCCAGACAAAGTCATGCTTCTCATATAGCATATAACATTACGCTTATTAAACTTTCTACCCAAGACTATTTGATGGCTGACCTATCCTTGTCACGGTAAGATATTACTCCAGTCATCCACATTTCATGCAAAGGGCTTATAAAGGATACCTTCAGAGCTCGACAAAGTAGGGACATATTTGGAGATAAAATAATGGAAGGATTTTGTCTTATTATGCGTTGCAGGAATTTAAGTGATAATGTTATAATTTTATATTTCCTTTTTGTTTAGGGTGAGGGTGTATAATATGTGACATTAGTTGAATAAACAATATTCAACTAAAGTTCACAAAGAATTTTAATGACTATAAAAATTCTTGTCAAATCATTCAGAAAGAAAATAAGAGAAATAAAATATTTATTATTTTCATTTTCTCGCTCTGCCACCGAGGTAAGGTAAGGCGTTGAGTTCCAGTACTCAATGCGCAATGAGTATCGCCACTCCAACATCCAACAAAATGTCGCAAATCCGGGCGAAGAGCGGATAATACAGACACTAGCTCCAATCACCCAACCACACGGAAAAGTGGTGAAGCTACTTTTCTAATGATATTACTTTTCAACATTTAATCAAGTAGTAAATGCATAAGAATTGGTAACAAAGACTAGCAGAAGTTCGGCTTGCCAAGTTTCGATTCTCATCAAAAGTTTTTAATTGGAACTACATACTGAAGCGGATTGAACGTGACGGTTGTTCACAAGTTACTGCGAGGTGGGTGTAATAACAATTGCCTATGTCAATATAGGTTATGGGAATATTATAACCTTATAGCCTTATAATATTCTCATAACCTATATTGACATAGGCAATTGTTATTACACCCACCTCGCAGTAACTTGTGAACAACCGTCACGTTCAATCCGCTCCAGTATGTACCAGTTTACCTAAATACTATATATAGCATAACTTGGCTTTTGTCATTGAAGATTTATATAATTTATGTATGATGAACTAGGACAGGGGGCGTTGTGGATTCTATCCCCACTCCAAGAAATTAAATATTTATTTAAATGTATATTTTCATTTCTTCGCTCTGGTGTCGAGGCAAAGCGCGACGTTGAGTTCCGCCACTCAACACACAATGCCTCTAACGGCGGAATATGGGGAACGGAGCATCTTAACAGTAGGTTTCCTTTGCCTACCCTAAACTAAATTAACGTAAACTCTTGTGTTACTGAGAGACTGACATGCAATGGAATTACAACCAAAATTACTTAGTGTAAACCCGGAAATACAAGATCATTGGGGAGGGTAAGACAACACACATAGAAGAAAATATTTCCTAAAATTCCTATGGGAAAAGAACTAATTGTCTTAGCTGATCGCCTAAAACGAAAATCCGATAAAATCTATACATACTATATTCTACATATATACTTTAATTAATTAACCTATGTAAATAAATTATTTCTTAACAAATATGGAAGGTATATTGAATTGTTCTTCCACAGTTTAATTGAATTCCGTAAAAGGTACGAGTCGGTTGTCACTTCGCAAACAAGTTAGATTAGCTTTACGTTTTAAGGCTAGGGTTCGTTTTATATGAGCTTTTTGTTATAGACCGAGTTTAATTTAAAGTAATAATTTGTTGAGCACAATAAGATGAAGTTTTAACTATCCTGACATATTATGTCTCTTTCTCGACTTTTTGCTGAAAACAGGTGTAAAAGATATATGAGAAGTTGCCACGTGGCTTCACCATCTCAGTCGACGTTGCAGCTTATCCGTTAAGTTAACGTTCAAAGAGTACCTCGATTGAATATACTCCTCAACATCTTCGTTGACCATAACAGCAGTCAGCATTCAAGGGATTCGCCAAATATATTATCATTTTATTTGTTATAAAATAAATAGTACCCACGCGTGCCTTTGTTTCTTCTTTTCATCCAGTACTATAAGTGAATGACCAGGGTAGGCAGAGGGAACCCAGTGGAAAGATACTCCGTTCTCCATTTTTTGCCGAATTCTGGAGGCATTGCGTGTTGAGTGTCAGAACTAAACGCCGCGCTTCGTTTCGACACCAGAGGGAAGAAATGGAAATATAAACGTAAATAAATATTTAACTTCATCGAATGGGGATCGAACCTACAATGGTCGCGTTACAGACACACCCTTGTGCCGTTGGGCCACGACGGCCAAATATACGCTATAAAATTACCAAAAAAAAAAGAAAATATAGAAGCAAAATAAATAGCAATTGGGTTGATTGACAGATTTGATTATGTGACACGAATGTACAAACACAATTTAGGGTACGCTGCCCTAATAAATAAAATTATAAACGTGAGACTGAAGGGACGGCGTAATGAAGCGAATTACTTTGAAACCAATCGGTTGTTGCTTGTATAGCTTTTAGAGATGGATAATTAATTAATTTTGAAATATACATGCGCTGTTCTAGGTGTGCCCAGTCGTGGAATAGCGGGAATGTGACTGGGACAGGTTTTGGGTTCGATACCTACTTTAGCGCGTGCTAGAGTGGAGACCACGCCTCGGCAAGCGTAATGTAGGACGTCCTCCAGCTCGATGGGTCGACGATATCCGCAAAGTTGCGGGCAACGGCTGGATGCGAAGAGCTGAAGATAGAGCTCAGTGGCGTGCCATTGGAGAGGCCTATGTCCAGCAGTGGACGAGGACAGGCTGATGATGATGATGATGACATACTCGAGGAAATGGAGCATTCATAAATAAGCCTATAAATCATTTTATTCTACGTCAGTATCCATTTTCACTTCATTAGCCGCGTCTAGACATTACCACAATACATATAGCTATGTAATACATATGTATATATATAACAGAAACCTCGAAATGGGCATTATAACTGGATACTATAAATATTTGCTTCAAGTAATATTGCAGTGCTATAAATCATATTTCTCTGAGGAATAAACGTATCGGTGACAATCCGTTGCTATAATAAAAGTACGTATATTAAATAAATATTTTGTTGAATAACTGGTTAAATATCAGTATATTTATATATAAATATAATTTAATAAATAAGTTTAAGTTTGTGCTATAATAAAATTTCATTATTCTTATGTGTAATGTGAAATGTTCGCTGTATCCCGTTCATAAAGTGTTAAGCTAATACTCTGTTCAAATACACTTTCATTCCTTACTGTTAAGAAGCGGAACTCAACGCTGCGCCTCGCCTCATTATCTTGAACTTTTAAATTATAACTAGCCAGTGTACAAAAAGAATAGTGTATTTTTTTATATAGCTAAAACAAACAACGCAAAAAAGAACAGTTCTACCATAGAATAAATCAAATTCAGGAAATGTTGTTCTCATCCATTTTTTTCGGTTAGGCGTCAGCAAATGTAGTAAATATATTAGAGTGTATATGAGGTTTGCTAGGAAATAGAAAAGAAAGTATTTTTTATTAGAATCATTTAATTTATATAAATCTTTTATATTATTACTTATTTTTAATTATATAAATACATTTAATTTTTATATCAACATAAAATATTTTTAACATTTTTGTGTGTCTGTCTTTCTGTTTGACTGGGTTAATCTTTTGAATAACCGGTCTTATATGCCACTGACACTAAAGGATAGCGGGGATTCTGGAGCAATGTTTAGGATATTTTGTATCCTGGATTTTTTCCAGGATTTGTAGACCAATTATTTTTTCATCAGATTTGTAACACGAAAAGCCTATTAAAAAAAAAATTTTTTCTCAAGGCAAGGAACGTATTTGCCAATTTTCTTCAAGAATTCGATTTTTCCAAAGATCTGCTGAACCACAGAAAATCGCTGAACATACATCAGGGTGAAATGGATACGTAATGAGGATCCGTACTGACAGACCACCATTGATTCGTCGATCGAGTTACGCCTGTACCTATATATGATAAGGAAGTTCCCATGTACGTCCCGGACAAAAAAAAATACTTACAAACTCGCAGTGGTATTTTAGTTATTTTTAGAAATATCTCTATTGGCCTACAATAAAACACTGTCGCTGATACTGGTGGAAGGTCACGTAAAAAGCGTGAAGATCTTTAGTGGTGCATTTACGATGACAATTGACATTATGCTCTCCGTTCTTACTGGTTATTCCGCTAATGATAAAAAGTGAAGCTAAAGAAAGGAATATTGCTTATACTTACACATGTACTGCCATCGTTATGCAATGCTGAGCCTGTATTTTATATTTTTTGTGTATTTTAGCGTTATATTTTGCGGCAAATCCAAAGGTTTTGTACAAACTGATAAAAAATATTTTAAAAAACTTTCTAGCGCATAGGGAAGTTGTCAATCTAGTACAAGTAGACAAGAGGAAAAATATAAAAAATTGTCAACGTTTTACTTTAAAAAAATACTTCTATATTAGACCTACGATAGAGATCAGGAATATCGAGTGACTTGCCTTTTCTAGTCAGTATCTATTTTTTACTTGGATTCTACGCTGTATCCGAAGCGTTTACTTTTATCTAGCCTTTTTAGATTACGCAATCGGCATTTTTAGAGTAGAGTGTATTCGAAGCAAAGATTGTCATGTGGTTATCTTATAGCAAAGAAAAATAGCGTTTGCTATTGTTGTGATAGCAAAAGTATTATATTTAAAATAAAAGTAAAATATAATTATATGTATATTGTTTTATTAGACTAGTGGCCTCGCACATAGTAGAGTGGGCAAAAGGAGAATTGGGACCATCTGTTTCTATTATGATACTTCCCCACGTAGGGAACTTTCCGCCGAATTTTGCAGCTATTGCGCATTGAATGGCGAAACTCAACACCGCGCTTTGCCTCGTTACCAGTTAGCCAGGAAATTAATATATTTAATTCCCCCAAGTGGCATTTGTACCAGCAATCACCACCGTTCCACCGCGCCTTTAATTTGCCAAAATTATAATGCAAATATATGATAATGTAAAATAACAATTCGATAATCTAAAACCAATAATATTATAACGTAGTAGTATCAGTTCAGAATTCGTATTTAATTACCATAAGGAGCGAATACCTGAATAATAGAATATTGAAATCCATCTCAGCATCGAGTCGTCGATAAAGCGGCTAATACTCTAAGGATAGCTTCATAAATATGTAGTTCCAGCTCTGGTCGTAAATTCTATATAATTCTTGTGTTTTACACAAGTTAGGAGGTTAAAAGAACAGCTTAAACATATTGTACACTAAAATTGTACATAAAATTCGATGTATAATCGTAAATATTTTATGGAAGCTTTTTGGAATTTTTCTCAATTTCCAAATTGTCAAATTTATTTGATGTCGGCATTTTTTTAGATCCAGCACGTTGCGGGATAGGCAGAGGGATGCCAGGAATCCAGTGTTAAATCACTTCTGCTTCCTACTTTCCGCCGAATTTTGGCATTGCGTGTTGAGTGGCGGAACTCAACGCCATGCTTTGCCTCGTAATCAGAGCGAGGGAATTAAAATATTAAATATCATTTCCTGAAGTGAGGATCGAACCTACAACCTGTCACATTTATAGTCGCACTCCTGCTTGCAAAAATAATTTGATCAACGAAATTTCAGGCCAACGTGGCGCAATGGAACATTGATTGAAGGTTTTAGGTTCGATTACCACTTGGAGTAGTTCTTTACTTTAATGCCACTCAACACAATAAGTCTTGAATTCGGAGAAAGGAGTGTTTTGACAATACATTATTTCTCTCTGTTATATGGAGGACACAAAACAATAAAAAAGAACTTTTATTGACTATAAAAAGTATACATTAAAATAAAACAATTTATAATCAAATGTGAACAATTTATTATTACATAATATTATAAGTATGTAAAACTAGTAACGTCGCCAATGTAACGACGACATACAAGGATACCGCACTCCTGTCCTGGCCTTGATGAAGCTCCGCTAAGCTTTCACCTGGAATTAATTTAATAATATTTAGATTTTATTTATTAATAAAATTTTAATAATATTTAGAAAATTTTAAACTTAATAATATTTAAATTTATATTTCCATTCCTTCGCTCTAGTATCGAGGCAAAGCACTGCGTTGAGTTCCGCGGTAATAACAACCATATGCTCCGACTGTTTTCAAGAAAAGCGTTCTTAATTTAAATAAATATAAATATAGAAATAAATCAATAAATAATAATAAGCAATAAATTATAATTTTATATCAGATAAATAATATATTTTTTATTATTAAAGTCGTAAATCTATCAAAGTATTCTTTATAGGATGTCTAAACGATTCAGTCCCTTCATATCAATGAGAAAAAATACCCCACAATATGAAATATTCTTATATATACCTGTATCTTTAAGGAAAAACGAATTTCGTGATCTATCTATATTTCGGGCCAGTCGTGGCGTAATGGATAAGTTTGTTACTGTAAGCGCTATAATTTTTGGTTTGATCTTAATTTTTTTCAGTTTCACACTGTGTCTCCCATATAGGCAGAGGGAACCTGGGAATCTAGTTTTGAAACTATCCGTTTCCGTTAAGAAACTTCCGTCCCTAACTTTCCACCGAACTCTGGAGCCATTCCGCCGAACTTTGGAGGCTTTACGTGTCGTGTGCTAAATATCAACGCCGTACTTCGCTTCGACCCAGAGCGAATCAATGAAAATATTAAATAATTAATTTTCTCAAACGGGAATACAAAAAATATAAATAATTATAAAATAATCTTTGATTTAATATGACTTTTTTATTTCTTGACAAAAAAAATATCCTTATTTACACGTCCACCTTAATTCGTATACCTCGTAATTATACAGACGAGGCGCTGAAAAAACATTTTTTTGGATTGGAAAAGTGATTGAGTAATTTTCTTTTAATAAGTGGTCTACAAAAAATATAAAATCGTATTCGTCTCTTATAAAGTTTGCAGATTTAACTGGTTTGCAAATTAAAGTATCTATCTATATACTAAATATACTACTATTGGACGACTATACTATTATACAATAGATTCCTCGTTTCCTACACCAATTATCTAATTCTACCTACCTATACAGAAGGTAGTGATTTATTGGGGTAGAAACACTAAGCGTTACAAAGGAATATTACTGTGCACAACAAATTTCCACCGATTACGTTATATGTGAGACATGCGCTTTCCCCACTTTATTGATATCGATATTGTTCGACAAATTGGACTATACGATATTGTTAGATCGTGGTGCAATTGGATATGTGCAGGTTGCTTGTGAATGCGATGGTTTAAGGTTCAATCTGTTTGTGGGATATGATGATAATTCAATTATTTTCTTGATAATAAATTTACCGATTACTATTCCTGGGAAAGGAGTTATTTAGTTATTTATTATTTGGTTTTAAAGGTTATTTATTTTATAGCTTCACTCTATATCCCGGATATAGCGGGGTAAGCAGAGAGAAGATAGTGCTAAGGCACTCCGTTCCCTATATACCACCCAATTTTCGAAAGATTTCGTATTGAAAGACGGAACTTCTTTTAGCCCTGCGCTGTATCTTGTTATCGAATTGAAGGAATTGAAAAAAGAACATTTCCCCGAATGGGAATTGAACTTACAACCGTCGTATTTACGGGACAGAAGCCACAACGGAGTAAAGTGTATATTGTTAAGTAATAGTATATATGAAGTTAAGTAATAGTATTTTACATAATAATATAAAATTTTACATAAAACTACGTACCTTTAGTAATATACAAGAATACATGAGCAGGGGTAGGCCCAGGGGGCGGCGCTCGCGCTATCCTGCAAGTGTAGCGGCCAGCATCGTCACTTCTCACACGAGCGACCCGTAGTACTGAATTGGCCCCATTCGAACCAAACTCTGTTCGGACACTGAAATTTTGTTTTAAGTTTCAGTTTTACGATAGTATAGTACAATTATTTATAATATATGTGGCTGTGGATTCGATTTCCATTCGAGGAAATGAGATATATATAATATTGTCATTTCCTCGCTCTGGTAACGAGGCAAAGCGCTCCGTTGACTTTTTTTTGTAATAACTTAAAATTATTTTATCTCCGCCTTGAAATAAAAAAGACTGTTTAAAAAGAAATAAAGATACTTACCTAATCCCTCCTCTAGTCGTGTCATCGTTGAGCAAATCATCTCGTCTGTACCACAGCAAAGAGGGCCCACCCTCCATTTTCAGGCCCCTCACTTCGCACCTCAACGCCACCGTGCTCCCCAACTCGCATACTTGTTCCGAAACTTCCGCACCCGCTCCGTCCACGATACGGACTGATACCTCTGTTTGGAAAAAATAAATGCTTATATTTATGATATTCTCTGAGCATTGTGGAGCAGTAGTTGTTTGACTGTAAATCCGAGGGTTAGGGGTTCGTCAGGTTCATAATGTGTTAAAGAAGGCGGCTTGAGTTCTGCCATTGTTAATGCAATATCTCGCAGTTGAGCGAAAAACGGACAGCGCAGTGCTATGACACTAACTTGTCTTTGCATATCTTTTGCATGCAGAATAATTTTTCCATTTCTTTGATATGCATAAAGAAAATATCTAGAATAAAAGATAGAAAAGAAAATTTAATTATGATTATTAATGTTTTTGTGTAGTATAAATCCGAGTTTACTTATAGAAAATTAAGTTATTTGTAATATTAAGACGAATGCTTTTAATTAACCTTTACTGTTGTTTCCGGGATAAACTTTGAAACATTTTATTTGATGATGATTAAATTTCCTTATCAAAGCAATCAATGTAAAATGTTTATAATTAATTTTTATTTGCATGACGAATTTTCTACTTCATATTTTGGACTAGTTTTTACCTACGGCTTTGCTCGAGAAGATAAATGGTCGAAAGGGAAAAACTAAGAGTACGAGTACGTATAATACAAACGACGTTGAGTTCCGCCACTCTATGCCTCGAGAATTCGACGGAAAATAGGGAATAGAGTGTCTTGAAGCTAGGTTTCCAGATTCCCTCTGCCTACCCTCATATTTGCGGGATATAGCGTTAAGCTAAAAAAACAAATAACATAAAGAAAATAAATTTTAATGTTCATAAACTTAGTGATCATTAAGGGCTTATAAAGCAATACTTAAGTAATTTATGCGCAGCTTAATAAATTCAATTTCTTTATTCCGAAGTTTATTCTGTATAAACATTAAAACTGACAGTTTATATTTCATTATTAAGGAGAATATTATAATAATTTTCACGCCTTATAATTTTGTTATGTATTATCAAATTTGTTTCTTTTTATGGACAATATATTTTTTATTTCTTTTCTTAATTACTTCGGGGCGAAGAAAGAAGAGAATATAATTTAAAAATATGAATATGAAACGTTACAAAAAAACAAAAATAAAAAATTATTTCATTTTCTCGAGTGAGAATCGAATCGAAGACCTGTCACGCATACGCATGTGCCCAGCGTATGTGTGTGTGTTTTATTTTCAAAACATAAAATCCTATATTAAACGTATATTACAAATAAACAAGTATAATTTCCATCTAAATTGCAGGTAATCTACACCACTAGCAAATCGTGTATTAATTAAAATTATCATATAAATTTAAGGTTTATAGGCAAAGTTTTAATTTGTGGGGCATTTATTGCGTGAACCTACGTTATGATAGCAATTTAGATTCTCCAGTAAATATTTTATTCATATTCTGGTACGCCTGGATTTTTGACTTCATTTTTAGTATTACGCTCTAGTGCTTAATATTGATGATATTTAATTTTTACTCCGCCTATGTGACAGGTAATTTCTCATTTCTAAGGGTAAAAGTTTTAATCTGTTGTATTTATAAAATGAATGTCGTGCCTGCTAAGTTTTTTCGAGTTTT
This sequence comes from Heliconius besckei, assembly GCA_018249835.1. Classification (NCBI taxonomy): domain Eukaryota; kingdom Metazoa; phylum Arthropoda; class Insecta; order Lepidoptera; family Nymphalidae; genus Heliconius; species Heliconius besckei. The sequence goes on from DWNA01002323.1 coordinate 10,434, forward strand.
TCTATAGAAATGTGTTTATTACGTTGAAATGTTTATATTCTCAGAGTGGTATATGTCTTTGTTAATTTTTTTACCTTCACGATGTATTCTGCATGTAGCAAGGTAGGCAAAGAGAGCTTAGTGTGAAGATACTCCGCTCTCCAATTTCCGCAAATTCCGCAAATTCTAGAGGTATTGCGTGTTGAGTAGTAGCACTCGACGCCGCCATTTTCCTCGGCACCAAAGCGAAAAAATGAAAATAGTGAATATTGATTTTACTCGAATGGGAATCGAAACTACGACCTGTTGCGTTAATAACTGATCTCTGGTCTTTGATTAATCAGACTAGAAATATCTACAAATTTCTTTATGTTATATATTTTTCAATATGAAATTATAACAAACATTCGCTTACAGTTAAATGTTCCAAGTCTATCTTGCTTCAGTAAACATGTAGGAGAAATGAGTCCTAAAATAATAAATGGACTTGACTAATCCGAGTATATAGCCTTATAACAATAAGTATGTCTGTACCTTTCCTTATAAAATGGACCAACGTTGGTACGCACGAAGTAGGACTACACTTCGTTAGTGAACTTGGATCGTTGCTTTTACGAGGAAATGCGTATTTTTTCAGGAATAATATGTTTTTAAGTGGTTTCATCTTGAAAATATATCTTTTTTAGTATTTTTTCCTTATAAATTGAGTTTATATTGATTTAAAATCTATAACTTTTTTTTTACTTTAACGTATATAAACAATATCCTTTGGGTCTGTACTATCAAAACGATCCTATATAAACAGTATTGTACGGGAAATGATGCACTAGAATCGCCATAAACCTATATCTTATAAAACAAAGTCGCTTTTCGTGTCTGTCTGTTGTTTCTAACTCTTCTTCTAAACCACCCAACGGATTTTGATGCGGTTTTCACCATTAGGTCGAATATTTTTCATAGAAGGTTTATATATAGTTTATTATTTGTACATTCTTATGTAAATTAACATAAATACGATAAATGTGTATAAAGTCCTACCCGTTGATACAGTTTCGCGCATGCGCTGCTTTAATGGTAAGTACTACATGAAAAAAATGTACTGGAGTATTGTTCCTCTTAATAAGATCTACAAAAAGTCCGCGACGGCATATTCGTATCTTTTAAGAATAACGTGTAGTGATCATTTTTCTGTCTAAAAATAAAAATTTCAATATATTTTTTATTGTGGCTCATATTTTTCCATGATGGTATTAATCCTTATCCTTTAAAATACTTTATTAATTTTCTACGTTAAACGAAGATAAAATTAGCTTTTTATACTATTTCGAAATTGCGAATAGTAAGTAGTTTAGAGAAAAACGCATTTAATTGTTGACACATCCCGCCGTTGACACATCAGCTGTATGTTACTCAAGTTTCACTTATCCCTTACTCTCAGCATATAAATAAGTATATAAGTTACGTTGGCCATTTAATGTAGATCAAAACTGTCTTTTACTGCTTGTCATTTGAATAAGTACTTTAGAAGTTGTTACAATATCAAAAAATCCTTGCTGCGAAACGGCTCGCCACTCGCCATGCGTCCGCCGCGCCCGCCTGCCTTACACGCATCGGTGGTTCAGTGGTAGAATGCTCGCC
>DWNA01002324.1:0-12049 GCA_018249835.1 Heliconius besckei
TTTTGTATGCTAATTATCAGAAAGATTATAAAAATATATTTTATTGTTATTTCATTTCCGCTTTAACGAAATGGCAGTTAAGCAACAAGTTATAAAATAAAAATAAATATAACAAATAATAAACTCTAGTTATCGATAGCGAAGAGAATTTTATTACAGTTGCGTTGGATGTGAACGAACAACATGATCCATTCTGACATGTGAATGTATTATTCTACTCATAAATTAAGCGATATGCTCGGGTAATTGAATTATAAAATAATAGATATTGGTACTGCTTTTCAAAACAAAAACTTTGTCAACAAATAATGTTTATATAATTTTAAATTTAATAAGTACCACAGTATATTTCATATTATATTTTATATATATATATATATATATGCGCATATTTTAGTTTGAAATTAAACTGCTTACAGTGTTAATAAATAATATGAATTCTGTGCTATTGAGATCAGAGTGAATTCTGAACATATTTTCAATCAACGAATATAAAATCTATTTATTTTTGTATAAAGTTTTATTAGTCTGACTAATCCCATAATAACTACTTAACATTATGAAGTGGCTATACTTAATTTAGAACAATTACTAACTTGCTGTATATTGCAATCCAGTCCACAGCTAACATCAAAATGGCCGTCACCTGTTCGATTCTGAAAAAAAAAGAATTAAGTTAATCTTAAGGCTCTAAGCCAAAAAAATGCGACAGTTACTATCAAGGTTTTTTGATAATAATCAGGTTGAACATCCACCGGACACCGACCTGATAGCTTCCGCTGCGCACGCGCAACGGAGCGTGCCGACGCGACATTAGGGCTCGATCGTTATAGTTGAGATATATATACTGGCAACAGGATATAAAGAGAAATCATTTATTTAAAAATACGCTTACACTTTCCTGTTGTAATTTATAATATTCATATTTTTGTGTAATAAAATACCAAAAGTGAAGGAAAAGAGTGTACAGTTAATACTGGTATGTGACAATAAATATAAGTTTGTTAAGCCTTACATAGCTGTGCCAGTACATTGTATTGTATTACGGTTCATTCATAAAACACATTTTGTCTCTAATAGGATTACTCCCTTTATTATCAATCTGTTTATACATATTGTAGGTACAAGAAAATAAGCTGTCGCTTAATTAACTAATTATTGTTATTTTGAAATCCGCAGGCAGAGAGTTATAAAAACCTCCATCCAAGGATATCAAATAACATTGTAAAACCTCTAAAGTGCGAGAGTTACCACCGGTTCCGCTCACACGCTAGCCAAAAAAACCTAAAGCTATACTATACGTATTATTATAAACTATAGACATTAATATCTTATTTATATTCTGTAAATGAATATGTAAACAATTAAAATATATTTTACATACACACAATCATCTTTCTCTAAAAAGAAACAAAAAGTACTTAGTTGAGATGTAAGGCAGTTGGGAAATATTTGAGTCTACGCCATCGTTTTGAGTTAGATCTCGACCTGGAGGAATATTTATCTTTTTTTCCTTTTGCATAGATATGCACTTATAATTTAGTGAGGGTTAGACAAAATGCAGCAATGACGAAATATCTTTAAAGTAGGAGTAAAATGAGAATAGAGTAAAAATTCCTTTACGTCGCTATGAAATTAAAATAATAATGAATAAATTGGTTTAAAGAAAAGCAATATACAACTTGTTCATTTAAAAAATGTCATAACATACCTAAGCAAAAGTGTAAATCTGAACTATATTATAGTAAACTAAATTAAAAAATAACTTGTAAGAAGCCAAGAAGAAGTAGCTTGTAAGAATATTGTACACTTTATTAATTATTGAATGTAAATAACCGAAATCTTTATTTCTTTTTTCATTTAAAAGTGATATTAAATCGAAGTCACCAATTTAAAATCCGATAATGGAATCTGATGAAAGCCCCCGAATTATATCGACACGTCCTAGTTGTTTCACATATTTTTTATAATAATCATATTTGCTTCTTGTAGTCATCATCTAGGGACATTATTAAGCTGGTGAAATCACCAAATTAAATCAAATGATAAGAGACACAACTTCTCTACGATTAGGAGTTCTTATAAATATTGAGGTCTTTAATCTTTTAAATATTTAGGTACTAATAGAACGTTATTAGTATACTATCAAGTAATTCGGGTATGCTGATGATTGTATCTATAATTCCTCGACTTCTAATGGTTAAGTTGTGTTTTTGTACTTGTCCATAGTAACTTGTAACTATAATGGATAAAGATTTATAAATGAACTAAATACCCATGTAGCTATTACTGGAAGCGCTGATGAAGATGTTAAAACTAATATCAATAGCTTTAATTTTAAACCGACTTCAAAAAGAAGGAGCTCAACGCTGTTTTGACAAACACAACAAAAATAAAAAATGAATTGAGGTATTTGCGTTTTTATCTCTTACAAAATTGTAAGTAACTAAGTAGTTGTTGTAGAGTCGTCTTAATTTTCATATATTAATAACTAAAAATAAAATGACTTGTGGTGAAAAATGTCATGTCAACGACGTGACTTTGAATATTTAGAATATATTTTCATAAAAAATGTTTAGGACCCCTTCAAAAATGAAAATTTAAAGGAACAGTTGATATTAGATGCATAACGTAAATCTGTCCTTAATAACTGCTTAGTCAATAAAAGTATATAATATAGGCACATATAATATATACAATTGTACATGTGTGATTTGTGTCTATTATAATGTAAATAAAGATAAAGAAAAGATGTCTTGCATTACTATATAAAACAAAAAATAGTATAATAGTTATATAACGAATTTGTGTAATATAAAAAAATCCTCGATCACAATAATTAACTTGCATATGTTGGTCACCAAGCTGCAGTACCCCACATTGATTGTGTAGTCCAAGGACGGGCGGGTGTTGGACAATACGGTTGTAGCACGCTTCTCTATATTTAGCGCGATCTCGTTGATTACTAGCTTGCTAATTGTCAACAATTAGTTGTGCATTGAACCTGCGCAAGCGCCTGGGTCAGCGAATAGCATTTTGAGATTATCTGACATTTAATTTATAGTTCTATTGTGTAAAAGATGTCGTCAGAAAAATTTTATGATGATCATTACCCAACAATAATAAAATAGTATGATAATATATTAAAACTAATAAAAAAAAGACAACGCTTGATAACCTTTTGGCAATGTTTTAGTTGATATTATTTTAAGATATTGGTTACGTAAATCAAATAAAAATAAATATTTACCTAAAATTACGTATTTATTAATTAAGCATAATATTATTAAAAAAAAAACATTATCATTTGCCAAATATTAACGAATATATTTTTTGTAAAGATCAGAATATATTAGCGAAACGGACCTGGAAAGGACATTTTTGATTGCATCGGGCCACAGCTTCCGCTCCAAATTTCATGGCGATGGAGCTATAATCGCAGCCAATTGTGTGAGCGGACAAAGCCAATCCGAACAGCGACCACACGAGCCATTTGTGCCAATTCTGCGGCGGGCCCATTGTTCCCGCCGCCACTGAACCTCACTACTTACTGTCACACGAAAACAACAAACATGTCTTATTTATATTATTTATAATCATAGTATTTTCATTTTCCTTACTATTAATTTAATTTTATAAGCGCGCTTAAATCACAAATCAAAGAACTAAAATAAGAATAACTTTAACTTTAAAGAATTTTAACAAACGCACATCGGAATAATTTTCGTAATATAATAACGGAACGCGGTTAGACGGTTAGACATGCATACGCAGCAAAAGCTACTCGTCTACTGCGCGCCCATTGAGCCGTCAACAACACGTCGTGCTACGGGCACGGCTACGTCAGGGCGCTACGTCTACTAATTATCATACTTAACTTATTTTGAATTAACTTGATTCCATTAACATCTGTCTGTCTATGATAACACAATAAATGTGTTCTACAAGTCTCTTTACTTATTTACACTATTAAATATTAAAATGTAAATGAACGATTTTAAAATTGTTGTCTCTGTGTCTATCATTCTGTGTCTTCGGAAGAACTAGACTATAGACCCGAATATTTGATTATTAATTTTACTCGTGATCTAGAGAGAAATGATCTTGACAGACGGATTGGCGGCAACAAAGTCCTATAAGATCCTATAAGAGTCCCGTTTTCACCTTTTGAGGTACGGAACCCTATAAAGCAGGGCTTCTTATACTTTTGTCATTCACGACCCCATTTATGATTGCGAGTTTCTTTACGACCCCCCATACAAATATAAAAGAAAAATAAATTAATATTTTTTGATGATTTATTTATTAGGTAACAATATACATATACATATGAAAATATATAGTTTTAGAATTCGTTTTGAAACATACAAAAATCCGCCAACTCTAGTGATGTTATAAAATGGTATATATAAATATTTGACATTAAAATCTCTCGCGACCCCAGAATTTTGCTACGCGACCCCTTTTGGGGTCGCGACCCATAGTTTAAGAAACCGCTTTATAGTATAAAGCGGTTGAAGGCGCGAGCCGGCCGCCAGTTTATTGATATAAATAATTATTTTTTCTTGTAACACGTCGCCGCTGCTAACAGTTCCCCACGTAACAGCAGCAGCTTCAGTATCCCCACATACTCCTAAAGCGCTTACAACCTCCGCACACCACCACTCGTTTGTTCATCGTGCTGTACTTAGAGCATCATCTTAATGCGGTAATTTAATTCTAAAGTTTTATATATATACGCAGACATTCAAACCTCCAGAATTCAGCGGAATGTAGAGAAAGGAATGTCTTAACACTAGATTCCCTCTGCCTATGCTGCCTGCTGTGTGCAGGATACAGCGTGAAGCTGATTTTGTTATTTAAGTTTATTATAAACTAGTGGGCGCGCGCAGCTTTGCCTGCTTATTTAGACCCTTAGGGGTGACTTCTAATAAACCATGAAACACGTGTTCAATGAAATATTTTTAAGTCTCAACTTCAAATGTGGCGCTTAAAGATTTTTCCATACAAACTTTCAACCCCTTGTTTGCACTCTTAGGGGGAGAATTCTAGAAAACGATGAAATACGTGTTCAATTAAATACTTTTAAAAATCTAAATTTCAAGTTTTATAAAAATCGGTGCCGATTTAATTTTTTTTCCATACAAACTTTAAACCCCTATTTAAAATTTTTCAAAATCCCTTCTTAGTGGATGTCCAGATAACGAAAGAAAACATCTGTCCAAATATCACGTTTTATCATCAGCAGTTACGGCTGTGCGTGCGTCTTACTTCAGTCAGTGAGAACAAGTCCTTTTATATATATAGATATTATAATAAATTATAAGCAAAAAATCATTTTTAGAAAAAGCTTTTATTTAAACGATCTAAAAAGGAAAAAATAAAATTTGTCTTTTAAATTTTAAATATCGATTCATAACCTCATTGTACACAATTTATATGAACAATTTATATTACTTATGTAACTAAACTAGTGCTAATATAATTATATAAAATCTGCTAAGTTTCAATTTAATTAAATATTGATTAACGCGACAAGCTTTTATAATCATATAAATTGTGTACAATGAGGTTATGAGTTGATAGTTAAAATTTAAAAGACAAATTTTATTTTTTCCTTTTTAGGGCGTTTAAATAAAAGCTTTTTCTAAAAATGATTTTTTGCTTATAATTTATTTTTTACTTTTTAGTTACCACTGGCTAGGTTTCTCACACTAGATGTCACATTATTTTTCTAATAATTCTGGGCAAGCCCTTTCATTTGATACCCGTATTGCAGATGTGCATAAATAATAGCTATTCCGCCATCTTAGATGTTCCGCCATATTACATTTAGAAAAACCTCACATTTTTCGAGTTACTCTCAACGAGCCCTTTCAATAGATATACATATTGCAGAAGTAGACCTAAAAATAACTATTCGGCTATCTTGGATGGTCCGCCATATAAGATTTAGAATGACGTCACATATTTTATCGTGCATTGTCATCCAAACTAAACGTGTATACAAAATTTCAGCTCAATCGGTTGAAGATATCTATTTCAAAATTGAGCTCAAAGATTTCACCGGAACCCACATACATACATTGCAAGTTAAATAAAAGCTTTTACAAATGAAAAGTATTAATTGCAAAATGCAAATAGCAATTATGTTACCTTTTTTTCATTTTATTAATCAATCAATTGCAAGTAAGTATGTAAACAAAACAATATTTTTTTTTTTAAATATTAAGCAGCTCTATAGAGAGATAAGTGTTTAACTTTCGTATATTTAAAAATAACAAAATTATGTATAGACAGTGAATTTATTTTATAAAAACGATGTTTTCATAATTGTTGTCAAGATTGATTAACTATTGTCTTATTGACCTCGTACGAATTAGTATCTCAATATAATACTTTATTTTGTCGTACGTTAGAGCGAACAAGGCCAGCGTTGAATGGTGGATCCTAACACCGCGTTCAATTAGTTAACTACGAGACTTCCCACGCTTTAACTGCATTCCACTTGTGAATGATTTCATTTCTGTTTCTAGGCTTTATGAAGATGTTGGAATTGTTTATCTAAATCAATTATCAGGACAAAATTTGGATTGGAACATACTTGTATCTGTAAAGATTAATTCTATGATATGAAATATAACTAAAAATGTTATATTAAAATACTGTATGAAAGATAACGGCGTAATAAAAATACAATATTTATGTGATCTTCCTTTACGTGCTTCTTAAGTAGCTATTTTGTTTTTACCACCCTCTTTTTAAAATTATCAGTTCAGAAATGACCAGTACGTCTTTTATAGCAGTAATTTCAATCCCAATTCATCTTTTTTTTTACCTTTTAGGTCTTCTTCTTCGATATAAAATCTATTGCTTTCGGACAACATTTCTTCGAATTATTTTCCTTACTGCTTTGATCGCCTTTTCCTTAGGAACATTACGCGGTCAACTGTTCTAACTGTCGCTTTTATTTTTGTTAGTCATTTAATGTACATAAATAATTATTTGTCCTCGGATCACGGATACGTTGTTAAAACAAATGCACCTGAAATCTGACTACACTTCCCTCCTGGACCTGGAGGCATTGCGTGTTGAGTGGCGGAAATCAACGCCGCGTTTTTTGCCTCAATACCAGAGCGAAGAAAGTGAAACAGAAATTTAAGTAAATATTTCGTTTCCTCGGGATCGAACCCACAACCATCGCGTTACAATCACACCCATGTACCCCCGCGCCACGACGGCTTCAAATGTCGGTAATAATTTGTGCTACAACTCACAAGTTTGCACACGTTTTACTTTCAGTTGGGTTTTTCCAATGGACAATACTGCATCTGGAATGGTCTTTACAGCGTCGCCGGGTGGGAAGAAGAAATATGGGCTCTGATGGATGCTCGTACCAGCTTGTATAATTTATGTACTAGAGATTAATTTATCATTAATGCCATCTGTGAACATTTTAAGTACATACTTTGAATTAGTAAACAAATGACAAGTTAGCTAGATCCTATAAATTAAATCATGTGTGGATTGATAGATGGCGCTTTTTGTTGGTTATCATCTAATTTTCACGTTAATAGATGGCAGTACTGGCAATAGTTCCGAGAAATGAATACTAAAAAAACGTCAAGGAAAACTGAATTAAAAGCTACACCTTCTAATTGATTCACATTAACTCCATGTTTTTTTAAGCACTAATGTAAAATTTCATACTTATAGAAGTAGTAGTAGTACTTAGTTACATTTAATGCTGTATGTATAAATTATATTGAAATATTATATGAATGACTTTCATAATTTTATTTTAAGTATCTATTGTAGTACTAGTAAGTATATGAAAATAAGCGTCATCGTTACGTCCGCCATAAGACGACGTAAGCAAATCTTATTTTTGGGCGTCTTATATTTAAAACTTGTGCGTAATACATTAATCCATTTTAATCATTATTTTTTGTCTTTGTAACTGAAAATAAATCATCTCGTATAGTAAACAGTCGTTTTGAGGGATTATCAAATAGGATGTATCAAAATTTGACATTCATATACATATCTATATATGTATATCCGATGATATGAGATTTAGTATAAGTGTAAAACCTTATCAAAAAGTGTACAGCAGCGTATAGCGAAACAAGTATTGAATGTTGTCAGAAATAAAGATAAGAGAATTTGAACGGCAAAATAAAACAAATCGCTACATCGAATTTTGTACAAGAGCTCTAAAGTCTTGACACTAAGTTCCCACTTTACCCTTCTATAAAGGAGAAAAAGTGTGAAATAATAATGAAATAGTACGTGTTGGAGCAAAATGATAACGTAGTGGGTGATTATGATGAGATGATCTGTGTAACTAAGGTAATCTTGTTATAATCTTTTTAAAAGATATTAGCATATATGCATTGTTTTTGCTGCATTTTGTCTGAAATCAAACCTATAGGGTACTTCCCGTAGACTTATAAGTTGCAGTAAAAAGCCCTCCGATGGTGGAATGTCAGCGCGTCGTCGTGCTCATAACGCCGACCTACCCGAATCGTCCTCTGCCGACGGATGCGGATTCGACAAGCAACATCTCTGTCCATGTTTATAGAAGTGCTTTTGTTCTCCTAGCATTCGTCTTTCCTTTCTTTATAACTGGCACTTGCGCCATCTTTTATCAATATTTATTTTCATTTTATTGTTGAAGGTTAAGTTATTTTTATATGACTGTTAATAATATATCTAGGTACATAAGGAATTATATAGATACGAGCGTTTTTGCTACATTTTGTATGAAACTTAAAGCGTAATCTAAACCTATAGGGTACTTCCCGCAATTTTGTTTTATCGAAAGCGGTGTTATAGAAATACCGCTTTCGATAAATAATGGCGATACTAAGAATATTTGTATATAATATGTAGCTTACATGTAAATGCATATAGTTGTTTACACGATACTAAAACATAACCAAATATTTTAATCTGTGTGTCTTTTTGTTTGTCCGAGCTAATTTTCAGAACAACTGGACCACTTTTTATTGGTGTTTCGTTGAAAAATAGAGGGAATTATGGAGCAATACATTAGCCACCATTTATTTTTTATTTTATCATTATAATTAGCCGCTAGTAGTTAACTAAAATTATTTTATACACAATTTCTATCAACGTGCAGACGAATGAATGATCTTAATTTTTAAAATAATATTTTTTTAACTTTTTTCTTTTGAATTTACAAATATCGACTAAAACCATACATTCCATAATCCATAAGCTAAAATCTATTACCAACCTCACAAATCAAGTATAAATAATCAGTAATTGATAACCTAACTACAATGTAATCTGTTAAAATTGGTTTTACTTTCCAATTGGGCCATTCTTCATTAATCTTAATTTTGAATCACATTTGCTTGTAAATTGTAGGAAAAGTAAGGAAGTTTGTAGGTTAATTAGTAACCCATCGTCATACTTTAATATACATTTAGATTGTAGATGTACTGACTGAAAAAATGTTTGATATACGTTGTCTATCACCTGCCTCAAATTTTATCTTTTGGCGCTTAACTTTTTTGACGCCTTATAAAAATTTATATAATGAGGCAGTCGTGGCCCAGCGGCACAGGAGTGTGACTGTAACGCGATAGTTGTGAATTCGATACCCACTTGAGGAAATTAACTTATATTTCTCAATATTTCTTCAGTCTTCGAGCTATAATACTTCGGCACTAAGGCAAAAGTTCGACGTTGAAATCCGCCACTCAACACATTCCGAAAAAAATGGAACATAGCGTCTTAACACTGAGTTCCATCTGCCCACCCTGCTATATACCCTGTGATATTACCTGATAATAAGTTTGTTACGCACATCTACATTTAAAAGAGTAAAAGACAGGCACATCACAACACTACGTTAGCTGTAACCATAAAACCTAATAATATAATATATTATCGCTTACTATTGTTCATAAAACATAGAGCAAGATTTAGATAAGTGTTTATTATGTATTTTGTTTCCATTATATACCTACGCATAAGTATATAAATGTATGCTTTTTATATGCAAATAAATTATAGTAACTGACAATTATTTATATTGGAGTCTCTTGGTATAGTTAAAAAATACATTTTTAGTTATCTATGTTATATTATTATGGCATACGTACTGCCAACTGGATAGTAGAGTTAGATACTAAACATGCTTATAATAAATGTATTAGTGAAATACTCTAAACGTAAACATAATTGTAGATCTAGATACTCCCAGAGTCAACAGTCCATTTCGAATTGGTAGAGATCCAAGAGTGGGACAGTATTGTGCCAAGTAAATAGATTCTCAGCAACTCACTACACCGAGCCTATTTAGTTTATGAGAAAAGACACAGAAGTCCTAAACAAAAAACATTTATAGCCTCGTAAAAGTGAATTAATTTATTGTTTTAAATTCGAAGTATATAACACATAATGGCCCCCTAAGAGTGTTCAATACAACACTTGTAAATTTATTATTCATATCGTCGCCATATAATTGCGGTAATTGTCGGTTCTAATTTAGATAAAGATTATACTGTTGTGACTTCAGATAAAGAATTTTATTGAAGAGTTGTTATAGAAAAGTAGCGTTGAAAACATTTCTACTCACTACGCTGTAAGTGGAGTATCGAGTTAGTCGATCTCTTCGAAAACGAAAATGACTACGGATTTAGTGCAACGAGAGGTAGGTTTTTAGATTTTATAATGTAAAATATATTTTTCTTTAAGATTTTCAAAAATATAATAACACAATATTATGAAAATAATTTTACTTGATTATTATATTTGATTTATATATAAATCAATGTGAATTATGTAATCTGCTAAGTGTTATGAGTTTACTTTAGCATATTATTTATTCATTTGTACATAGTCGATCTGTAAATGAATAACACTTAAAATAATTTTAGTTTGAGGCATAACTTCCGTTTAGATAAATATTTCGAAAGGCTGCTAATTAATTCTTAAGCGTTTTTTTTATTGAAATAAAAAAACGTTTAAGAATAAATAAGTAATAAGTATAATATACTGAAGTACTATAATATACTTATATTACTTGTATATTATTATTATTTCATTAGGTTGTTAGTATTATATCATGTTTTTCAATATTCTATCATATATTTTAACATTTAACACATTATTCCGCTTAGTATCTTTAATAGATAATTAATTGATAGATTTTAAACAGTTTTTGATTTTAATATTCAAATTATATAACATACAGAGAACACTTATATGTACCTATATACTGGCTTTATTTGATATTTTTCCTGAAAGCATTTGTTCGTCACGTTTTTTGCGCACGCGCAGTACATACTGACTAACACTGGATACTTGTTTTCCATCTGTATCAACATTTGGTTTTAAAATAAGGCTTATTTAATTTATAAAGAAAATTTGAACATTCAATAAAATTTCGTCTTAATATAATTATTATTTTCCTTTAATTTTGTAGGTACCTATTACCTAATCATATACTAGGTTTGCTCGTGTACGATTAAATGGCTCTATAAATTATTTATACTAGGTGTATGTCACTTCTGTACTGATAGTGTATAACGTTTAACATTGTTATGTTCTCTAAAGCCATTTATTAAACAAAGCATACTTAATATTTTAAACGAGGCAATACTAGTTACTCGTTGGGTACTTTACCTATTATTTGCAAGATTTATCTTATTTATATTTAGGTTATTTATTAATAAGAATTGTGCACTTTTTCCGTTTGTAGTATCCGTACTCCGTATAAAAGAATAAATTCAAAATACACAAATTTGAGTTTGCTCTGCGCTTTTGCAAAACTTTAATTATTTTGTAATTTTAATTTAGGATAAACTTTAAGAATTATAATTATTTAAGATAAAATTAGAATAACTTTAAATTAAAATTTAGAATAAGCACAAACATTTTATGAATATGTATACATACTTAAATAAATTATCAGTAGATATTCATTTTTGTATCGGGACATAGCAATGCATTGTTTATGAAAAGTAATATCATAAGGAAATCCTTATGATACGGGAGATTGTTGTTGAACTTA
>DWNA01002325.1:0-12043 GCA_018249835.1 Heliconius besckei
CACTACTGTGCGGTTTCGTAGAAATTTCCTTCCACGCACCACCGAATTGTGGAATGATCTACCCGCGGCCGTGTTTCCAGATCGGTACGATATGGGTACCTTCAAGAAGCGCGTCTATCTCCACCTCTAAGGCCGGCAACGCACCTGTAGCTCCTCTGGTGCTGCACGGGGTTGTGGGCGGCGGTGATCATCATCAAGTGACCCGAACGCTCGTTTGCCTTGTCCTTTTTCCATAAAAAAAATAAAAAAAATGTGGTAGAAATGTAGAGTATAGAAAATATACTCTACATTTCTACCACATAGCAGGGTAATCTTACAGATCCAAATTAAGTTGCGAAAACAAAGTTAAGTGACGGAACTCTACGCTGCACATTGTCTTGCTAAAGAGAGAAAATGAATATATTTTCCCGAATCAGGATCGAAACTACAACCATAACATTTACAATCGATGACACGTAAAATAACTTGTATGAGAACACAACAATTTCGCGTAAAGAAAACTCAAGCGAAGTAAACGCACCGATATAATACCGTTGTCCATTTTCCATTCTGACGGCATCTCCGCCACCTTACCGTAATAGACGCGCATTCCACTTTCTGAAGATACTTGGTCCTAAACAACCGTTTATTTATTTATAGGATTCTATGCCATATGTGTATATAGAGAAAGTTTACATTTGCATCAATACAAATTCCAGAGATCCAGAGATTAGAACATGTTGCTGTATTAAATTTTGTTTATTGTCAAAGCAATTTGTACTCGTTTATTGGCTGAACCTCTTTTTATGGGAGACTATTATCTAGGGCTCGTGTTGTTTTAAAGTAAGCTTAGTTTATTTATGTTTATTATTAAACGATACAAGTAAATGGGCGAAATGTAAAATAACATTTTCTAGATACTTGCAGCGTAATGTTCATTTAAATCTCGGAGCAAAGTGGCTGTGGCCACACATACATAAATAATCTATAAAGGCTCTATTACTTTTCATCCAATCACGGAACCCTAAAATGGCAAAAACATGGAACAATTTTTCGTATATTAAGTTGTTATTTTTTATTATGATCTACTTCTACAAATTGGAAGATCAAAAACATTTTCTTGGTCTATTTCTAAACGCAATTCGATGTTAACGACAATTAGGTAAAATTGGCTGGCTTGTACATCTTGTATAATTAGAGTAAAATATGCTTGTGATATCTAATATTGTACTAGATAAGTTAAAAATAAAAGTGTAAAGATTTTGATATTTTTTGCTGTATTTATAAATTTTACAAGAGAATAATAATAGAACAGAATTAATAGAAGTAGAATTAACAGTACAAATATATAAATTAAAAAAAAATAGACATACTGGGACTCGAGAGCTCGCGCCTCTTGGAAGTCTAGTGTCTAAGAGGGTTCCGGTTTACAAGAAGCGCGGGTTCGACCCCTACTTCGTTCAAAGTTGTGTATGTTTTCAAAATATATTTTTTATTGTGAAATAATCGTTTAAAAATGTTAAAAATAGTAAAAACAATTGTATGACATAATAAACAAATGTAAGGAGGTGGTGGCGCGGTATTTCGTTCCGACACTCAACAAGCAATGTCTCTAAAATCCGACGGAAAGTGGGCAACGGAGTGTCTCAACACTATGTTACCTGTGGCCATCGTGCTATATGCAGGACACAGCGTGAAACAAAACAAAAATTAAAACATGAACATAATATATCAGAACGACCACCAGCCCTCATGTTATCTGACCACATAACGTGATGGACAGCGAGGAGTGGCGGGTCTATTAAAGACGTACCGGACGAACTAACTGTCCCGGAATTCGTACCAAGGCCAACCGTTTCAATATCGATTGACGTATATTCCTTTGCGGATTGCGGTACCATTAGTTAGGTGGGTATCGAAATATTTTGTAGGTTAATTCTATTAGCATTGAATGGACAACCTCTGTTTACGGATCGATGGACGCGGATGGAGGAATACCTTTAGCCTTAATTTAATTAGGGTGACGCTGTTTTATAACTTTTTGTATTATATTATATATAAAACAAGCTTTTAGTTACGGCTTCGTCTGCATGTTCAAATAGAAGGAAACTTTCTTAGTTACTTCCATATTATACATAACGAATTTAAGTTACCAGTAGCTGGTGGGACGGTGGGCACGGGTGGGTCATTACACCGTTTAACCTTATGTATTAGAGTTTTAAACAGCATTTCTGAATAATGCACAGACTTTTTCTTTATAATTCTCTCTTGTATTTATTGCACGCACCAGATCACGGAGGCGATCCGGAAAAAAAAAACACACAAATTGGACAAATTTCTCACGTATTAAGTTGCGCAGCAACGCGACCAGCGCAATTTTTAAGTGAAAAACGATAGAAAAAAATATAAAACACCTCAAAAAATTTGGCCTCGTTCAATAATCCAAATAAAAAAAATACAATCACATCCTAATTCACATACCAAAAAAAAAATGCAAAAGAAACATTTCTATAACGTTACCAAATAAAAAAAAAATGTGTGTTGAGCATATAAAAAAAAAACACAGGAACTCACAGTTAGATAAGAAACTTGCGACAATTCGTTATGAAAATAAAAATTCTCACGTCGACGTCGTTTCAATTTTGTAGAGCGGTTAATATAATAATAATATATGAGGATATTGCTTAATTTTTTTTTCGGCTGTAATTGGTCGTTCTCGTTGCGTAAGCGGTGCGGTAATGAGTTCCGCGCACATAACATCTGTTATTGTTGTATTCAGTTGTTTGGAGGCAGGCGTGTGACAGGAGATGCTGTGTTGACACTCTGTCGTGATAGTTTACGATTTTTGTTTGGCTTGTATAGTTTTTAATATCTAGGAAACTATATACTGTTGAGAATTATTGGTTTTTTTTAAATTAATATAATAAATAATAAGTATAATAAATAATTACATATTTTAAATTATTAATCAATATATATATAAAATCGAAAGGTCACTCACTCATCACGAAATCTCAGAAACTACAAGTGCTAGGAATCTCAAATTTTGCATAGGATTTACTTATAGGACATAGGTGCTCGCTGAGACGGGAATTTGCAATATTCGATTTCTAAATAAGGCGTTGTTTTTGGGGTCGAAAGTTTGTATGAACCTTCGTTACTACAAATGCTAGGAGTCTCAAATTTTGCATAGACGTCACTAGGACGTAGTCATGGAGACAGAAATTAATAATAACATAGTTCACGCGGGTGAAACCGCGAGCGGGCCGCTAGTTGCGTATAATTAGTATTATAGACATTTACGGAAACCCGACGTTTCTATAGTAGTTGCAGTAGTCCGTGGTCAACGGGTAGACTCTACCAGTCTCCCTGTTAGGCTTAATTAATAAAATTTTAAGGTATTAATGTTAGAGCAAAATATGTAAGAAATATTCATAAGGTCGTCGAGTCACATTTGGCATGTACGTGCTGATCTAGCCTGCTTACTGCGGCAAATAAAAAATCGAATTTAGTACAATTAGTATCAACAAAATATTTTCGTTTTCAATTAAGATGATTAAGATAAAAAATCTATTTAAATTTACTGTTCTCAGAAAGGAATTCGCTGCGTACGATCATATCTCAGAGCACACAAACCAAATTATCAACGCTCTAGAAAGTTTCGAAACTGAAAATATTTGGACTCACAATGTACCAACCTACTTGTTTGTTTGTCATAATTTATAATTATTTTGCGATACATGCTATGTGAAATGACAAGATTACTTTTTTCCATCGTCGGGTCGTGTAATTTTCTGGTTCCTTTATATTTTTCCTAAACGTAGAGAAGGTAGTAGTAATTATGCCTATTGAATTATAAATAATCATTATCGCGCACTTTTTTTTATTAATTGATATACAAAAAAACCAAAGTACTATTAAAAAAATATATTAATTAAACAAACAACTTTATCACAATAATAAATATAAAAAATTCTAAAAGGAGTCTTAAAATATTTTTTGGCTCTATTTTAATTAGATAGATAATAATACACCTCTTTTCATAAAAGTAATTCTAGAGCTACATTTATAATCGGTCTTGACAAAATTACATAATTTTAAATTCTAATTTTGCATCAAAGTAGAACAAACGAAAACAACGCTTAATTAACACTGAAACCTATTTTAGATAAAAACAATAAAAATATGTTTAAAAATTCAGTAACACAATTTAAGCGCTTTATTTAGCGCATTTTTGGCAACAGCACAATTAAAAGACGGCATTCACAATTGATCATGGGTTCGATGTCCACTAAGGGTAAAACAGTAAAAATAAGTATAAGTCTGTACATATAAAGTGTATTAACATTAGATTCCCTTTGCCTACCGTACTGTAAGCGGGATAGAGCGTGAAGCTATAAAAATGATGCTTAAATATAAATATTTGCAAAAGATATAAATTCACAGACGCTAAACGCGGAGCAAAACGAGGGAGGATCGCTTGCTATACGTACACAAATAAAAATACGATCGTCATATAAAGTTTTACAGCCCCTTTCACCCTTAAACCCATTGATTTTAGACCCTGTAAAGAGAATATCTTCGATTTTTTATATATCTGTTACCCTTAATGGTTTGGGGTGAAAGTTTGTTGCGTTCAAAATATATCTACTTGTTTCAATATGTCTATGTGTACTGATATTATAAATTTGGAGAGTGTGTTTGGTTGAAAACACGTTTATTTTATTAGTTTCACGATATATCTCGCACCTAGTGTTAAGACACTCCGTTGCCGTTAAGACACTTCTGTTCTTTCACTTTCCGAATTCTGAGGCATTGCGATTGGCGGAACTCAACGCCGCAATTGATCATCAAATTTAAATTCTGAAAACTTTACTTCGTCAAAAATTTGTCTTTACTATAGTTTAATTTAAATTATTTTAAGCCAATAGGTAAATGAACCTTTAATACTCTATGAACAACATAAGTCTAGTCGCATAATTAAATTTAGTTTCGACTCTTCTCATTTGCAATCTACACGAATATTTGAATTTCACTCTGTCTGGAAACCTTTCATAAGTTTCATATGTAAATTAAATAAGAAGAAAACAAAAAGATTGTATAAATATATACAATCTTTTTGTTCTCTTAACATATGTATAATGGGAAACCATGTATTGATTTGATTTTCAATTTTATGAATTTGATTTTTTCTGTTACTTATATAAAAAAAAAGGTTTAAGTAATATTTAAAGTATATAAAGAAATATATTTTATTATAGTTAAAATCTATTAACTAGACAAAAACAATTACTTATGTATATATCCAGTACATTCACGACACATGTATAACCAGCGCATGTAAGTAAGTAACATTCTGAAATATAATCAAACTTCTTCTTCTTCTTCTTCTGAAATATAATCAAACTGATATGATATAATAAACTGCTAAATGTAAATAAAATAATACATAAATATAAAACAGAGCAATATCGTCATACAATTTTATTACAAAACCTCAGATGTATTGAGCTTAATCAAATGCGGAGAGCGAGGTAAGTAACACTAGTCTTTGCCCGCAATGTTCCGTAAAATATCTTACTTATAATTAAATACACTTCTGTTTCCCCCATTTCGCGTATTCTAATGGCATTGCGTGTTGAGTAATGAAAATATTTTAATATTTCATTCCTACGAGTGGGAATTGAAACCACAACCATCGCGTTCTCCAGTACGGTCTCAACACGTAAAATGTATCCATATTTCCCAAATTTAAATTTTCACATATAAGATAACTTTATCTATAAAGAAAAAAATATAATCTATAAAAGATTCCATCTGGAGTTTTGTTTATGTTTGCTTTGTCCGCAGTATTGTGAACAAACAAACTCGCAGAATAAACAATCTTTTGTATTGATTGGTTTGAGAGCACTCTCGATTTCATTTACGTTGATTGTTAAATTGAATGATCGATTGTCTAAATTGATTTCATTCAATAACAAACTTATGGTGGACGAAGTAATATTTTTATGAACTAAATAATGCAATAAGTCGTAAGTTTGATATTTATTATGTGAAAAAAATATATATATAATAATCGTATAATACTAAGCTATATATTAATGTAGTATTTAATTAATGTAATTACAATGTTTCTCTTCATATTTTTCAACATTATAAGAAAACATAGTCGAAATTCATATTTGTAATTGAATCCACAACGATCGCGTTGAATTATAATAGGCACATCCCTATTGTGCTACGACCGAGTCAACTATTAGCAAGACAAAAAAAAACAAACAAAAGTTGTTCCTAGGGTTCATTCTAGTTCGTTAACTCTAAAAAGCCTCAGAGGCTATTAGATTAACTGATTTTCTGAGCTCGAATGCAGCTATGGAACTAAAAAGGTAACTGTTGGGAAACACTGTTAAAATGTTCATTCAGTAAAACGAGAATGTAGACTTGATTAAACCTTGTGTCGTTCAACCGAAATACCTAATAATTTTGTTAAAATTTTCCATTTTTTTTTTCATTTATAAAATTTTCCAAGGCCACAAGAAGATACGTAGGTAGGTAAAAATAACGAAATATTTTGACTAATATGTATACGTCCTAGGCAAAATAGTTAACATTCCAATTTAGAAATAATAATCTCACAATCTAAACGAATAAAAAATATGAAACAAGAGAGAAGTTTGTTACGAAATACGTTAAGAACTCGAGGAATGGACATCCGACGTGCCGAAGGGCTTACAGCGCTATAAATAACATACCCACTGATCCGTGGACGCGTAACTCCATAGATATCTCGACGGCTCGCATTCATATTCATATTTAGACAAACATACAAAATCATTATGAGATTGAAATTTTATAATAGAAAGCAAATAAAAGATGGCCAGTCGTGACGTAGTGTAATAGTGTTTGCAAATGTGACAGTTGTGAGTTCGATTCCCACTCAGACGAATGAACTATTATTAGTTCCTCTCACTGGTAACATGACAAAGCGTGGTGTTGAATTCCGCTACTCAACAAGCAACGTCCCGAAAGTTGAACGGAGAGTGGAGAACCAAATGTCTTAACACCATGTTCCCTTTGGTGAAAATATTAACGACTAGATGCGCTTTTCAAAGGTATCATATACCACATATCGTATCGGCGTGGAAACACTGCCGGTAGACGAAATGAAAATAATCCATTTTCCCCAAATTTTCCCCAGACGCCATTCCACAGATCCACGACGGCCTATCACTATACAAATAACAATATAAAAATAACACTAGTAACTAACCACGCATTACCCGCCCAGTCGTATAAAGTATAAACAAACGGCTTTAGCGAGCGTGTGAAGTGTCAGAAATGCATCGTGTGCGTGCGTCAGTACTGGAGACGTGGATGGTGCGTCTTAAATGTCCTTCGATACTAATGAGCATTTATAATTAGATATGTTATGCATTACAGCGCATGGGTTCATCTCTTCGCTGTTTTGTTTGTTTGGTGGAGAAGGGTAACTTTGATTACCGTGTAACTTAGAATGTCGTCGTCTGGAGATTGCGATTTACTTACCTGAAAAGAGAAAAACATAATAAGTAAAATCACAGAAACATTTGAACAGAAAAACCTATTTAGAAAACATAAAAAAAAATTAACGTAGCGGGATTTCGACCATATGTTCTTAGCAAGCTACTCCGAATGGTTTTAAACGGTTGATACAACTCATTTACTTTGTCTAAGTTGTTACAAGAGTTCTTCAATTGCATTTAATAGACATTGGGTGGCAGAACCTAACGCCTCGCTATGTCTAAACTCTAAACATACCAAAGAAATAAAAATATAACTACATCACAATATTAAGTTCTATTTACTCAGCTATGAACAATAATCTAATAACAAATAGGTACTTCACAAAAAGCAGTAAATTTAATTGACAGACCACTTGATCTCATTTTAACGACCCGAATATAATGGTCCAATTTCAAACCCTTTTGTTATTTACGGGAGGGAATAGTCCTGGGAAGATTGTATTGCAAAGCATTACCAAATCGTATTATTCATTGAGTTCGAAGCAAAAATATGGATACTTAATGGAAAAAAGAATAACAAGTTTACTGAAGACATGTTGGGAAAGTAGTTGTTTATATTAAATTTATAGCGATTAAATCAATAGTTCTCTTAATTAAATTAAAACGTATAATTACTAACTTAATTAAAATTTATAACTGGCTTCTATAATACGTAACTCAAATGTAAAAATGGGAATGGAACCCTCTACATACCTTGCTATGTACTGTTTCACCACTACAACGAAACCAATTTGGGAGAACGGAGTGTTCTGTCTACACTGCTTCTAAATAAGAAACGTCATACAGAAAAAAATAACATCAAAAACATTTAAAACGTTAAAGATTTAATATTTCTCGATGACACGTGTCGCACAGCAAGTAGGCATTTACGAAAACCCGTAGCTGAGGTATTTGGACGTGCGCCCAGTGGGTTATGCTCAAAATCATCTGGAGCAATGGATATTGCGGATGGCACCGACAGTGGGGACTTTCAATTTGAGATAATAATTTATCTCTACGCCAAATAGTTTCATATTATATTTTTAAGATTTTTGTTAGTGTCGCTTCAAATTTAGGAAAACCAAGTATTATTCCTTACTTCGGACGGATTCTAATAGGCTCGCGCTATGAACCCGCACTTCTTGGAAATCGTCCAAGCGTTGTGACCACTAAGCTGTACGTTCTCATGAAGCTTCATCGAAGTTATACGTTTCTAACATTAATTGAATTTTCCTGTCAAAGCCTTATTGACACACAGAGCATGGATCGTGGGCGTGTATTATTTATGAGGCACGAAAAGCAGCTAGAGGTACCCATCTGATGCAACTTCCTTTTCACCCACGACATTGACGAAAGAATGAAGATATATGAAACTCATATATTAAAGTGATCTTGAATATATTTCGTATGTGACTGTAAACGCAAAGGTTGTGGATTCGATTCCCACTCGGGAAAATGAATTATTACAATAAATATTTCCGTGTTTTTCCTTTTAATAACCCGACGCCATTCAATACCCAATATCTTGAAATTTTCGGAAAGTGGAGAACGGAGTGTCTTAACACAATCTTCCCTCTGCATACCACGCTATATCCCGCATATGCAGCGTGAAACTAAAAAGAACAATACATATTTATGAAGTGTATATTAAAGTGCCCACACTGAATATGTATGACTGGCCATATTTAAGTGGTGCGTGTACTTACAATTAAAAAACAATTATTTGTTAGCAAAAAATCAGACATTGGGGGAAGCTATTTGCCGTCTTCCTCTTTAGTTTCCGTATATGTACTTACAATTTGTAGCTAAAGAGCGGATGTACCATTAAACAATATGCAAGTTATTGATGCAACCGTTCAATTAACTATTATGAAATATTAGTTGCTCGTTGCATTCGGAACTAAAACATCCATAGGATCTATAATTTCCGCCCAAAACGGAGATTTTAACGAAGATGCCCAAGAAAAGTAGCGCTTTCACTTTCCTCTGACTTCTGGAGGCATTGCATGTCGAGTGGCGGAACTCAACACCGCGCTTTACCTCGACACCAGAGCGAAGAAATGAAAATATTAAATATTTTCATTTCTTCGAACGGGAATCGAACTCACAACCTGTGGCATTTACAATCACACACTTGCGTACCTACCTACATATAAATTGCATTTAATGAATTTGATATGAATGAAGGGCTTTAACCTTTATAGGAGTTTATGATAATTAGTTCGTTATGTTATAAAGGGACAGATAACGAACTGGTTCATATCCTGCCGGTTGTTAATTGCTATATCGAATTGCTCATAGCCACTGTAATTTTATTGAAAATGTTTCATCAATGAGCATTACGGATAGTGACTCTTGGTGAGTGTTTCTATTTGCGGAAAATTACAATTTATTCATTGAAAAATTATTAATAATAAAGGGAAAAAAATATTTTGGAAAAGTAATAAAAATATTTTGCGCAACTCATAAATTTGTTAAGAATTCACGATTAAATTGATAACTATAAATTCAAATATTCTTATTAATACAAAATGTCTTTTATCAATCATTTCTCTTATTATGTATGTGTATAATAATAACAAATATCTATTAAAATCCAAATAAAAAAACGTCCAATAAACGTTCAGCTCATATAATACTAATAAAAAGTATGTGCACATTTTAATAGCACATAGATAACGCTTGGCAGCGTCTGCAATCTAAAGTATAAAATTTTTCCGTTACTAGGTAACTGACAAACGACGCACAGACGAAGGAAGATTGGTGAGGGGAGCACTGATTCTCGACATTTCTACTGGAACAGAAAAAAAATCGAGATTTTCCGTTTTTAAACGGTTTTATTTAGCTCACCCCGTTTGTTTATTTGTTTGGGTCAAATTTAGTAATTGAAATTTAACCCTCTTCCCGTTAACAGATTGATCTGAAATTTGGTATACGTCTTTGATTCTGGTGACAATACAATTATCCATATTCAATATTATTGTGAATCCAAGATGGCCGCCGTTACAAAATGCAAACAACTTATTTTTTTTTTCAATTCCATCAGTATCAAAATAAACGGCTTGGTAAGTATAATACAGTATACTATACAAAATTACAATATGAATCTCCCACCCAAGTCAAGATCTGGTATCCTGTCGAGGACGACACCCCACGATTTTATTTTATTTTAGTTTAATCAATGCATATGTTTAAAATTTGTATATTTCAAAAATAACATCTTTTGTCATAGGTGTTTCCATAAATATTTATATTGCATTTTTAGGAATTTATGTGACCATAGATATTTCCAGTAAGTGAGTAGGTTACGAGTTACTTTATTTTGAAAATATAACAATGTATACAAAATCGTTGGCGACAACTATTATAATAATAAGCAATTAGCTAAGCTGTCATATAATGAACAACATACAAAAAAATCGTAGGCTTTCGTAGAAGGCGTTAAAAAATTACAAATTCCATAGGGCCATTGGCCAACATGGTGGTGATACTGAACTGACGCAATTCACGTAATTTGCGAGGGCGTAGACGGCGCCTCAGACCTACGCGGCCAACGCCGCTAGTATCTATTACGGACACGTTTTACTAGTTGATACATAAACACCTGTCTTGTTCGATAGATGTTATCTTTTGCAGAGAATCTCTTTGGCGTATCGGGTATCAATAATAGAGAAAAATAACGTTTGTTTACCACAGTATTATTTTTTGTTTATTTTTGCAGGATGAGCAGAAATTGATTTTTTTTTATAAAAAGTGTAATAGGGAGTTGAGTGACTTTCCTCTTTGAACGCTTAAGGACAGGAGAGCTCTAAGAGTGAGAATGGGATTTCATACAATAGTAATTTTGCACATCGGTTGTTTTGTTAACAAGTAATACAATAATATAAAGACATCAAACAATGTAAATATAGGAAGTAGGCGTGTTTTCGTTACATAGAAACCCTTAGCGTGCCAAGCAAGCTCGCCCTTGGCCGGCTTTATTTTCTTACCTACATTCCCGCTTCTATTCTACCTAGTAAAGTAATAGTTACTAAATTGCCCTCATTCATGCACTCTAAGGAAGTTATTTATTATATTAAAATTCTCTAGTCCAGACTAATACCTAATTATTGATAAAATTTCGATTATGATTACATTTACTAGCTAATCTTTTGATATGTCATTTAATCATTGATGACGACTTTATGATTATTGTATTACATGACCTTAAAATATGCGTAGTACAATATTTTTCAATAGTTGGCACGTGTCAACTAAGCTGGTGGCATATATATATATATATGTAGTTATAGAGTATATTTAAAAAAGCAACTTTTCTTTTAGATTAAGTACCTACTCTAGTAAAATACTCCTTTCCCCATTTCCTACCTAATATTCGAAATATTGCGGGTTGAACCTCACACACGACACAAACACCGTCGTCGACGGAATCGACGACGAAGTCCAGCTTATCCAACGGCTCGATCGCGTCTCGGCGCGGTGGGGCCCAGCGGTTAGGGACCGTTAGCTCCCTTAGAGTAGTC
>DWNA01002326.1:0-12041 GCA_018249835.1 Heliconius besckei
ACATTGACCTTCACGGTACTCAACCACAACAACTATTGTCTCGTACTGTCACATTTTTTGCCAGACTTTATTTAATACGGCTCCGTTAGACTGCAACACGTCATGTACTCTATAACCATATACAAATAAATAAACTGAATGAAGTTAAATTTGTAGAGTCCTTCAAACTTAATGGATATTATGACGGGTTTCACTAAACATTGACCTTCACGGTACTCAACCACAACAACTATTGTCTCGTACTGTCACATTTTTTGCCAGACTTTATTTAATACGGCTCCGTTAGACTGCAACACGTCATGTACTCTATAACCATATACAAATGCCTTTGTAAAATTATTTTTCAATTTTAACGCTGTACACTGACAGAAAAAGTATTTTTTTAGTATATAAAATTAAATGTAGCGGGATTTGAACCCGCACATCTTGGAAATTACATATATTCATGTTATTATATTTTTTACTTATAACATAAATAATTGCAATTATTTTAGAGTAGCGGTAATTTGTAAAAATCTTCCTACAGAAATGCCAATAATAATAATATAAATAAATTGAAATACGCGTATGAGAATTTCAACGTAGCTTGATGAGAACGTATGCCTTAGAGGTCAGAGAGCTTGGACGGTTTCAAAATTCAGGGGTTCAAATTTATATACGTTTTCTAAAAAGTAATTAACATACCATTATGAGAATGATAAGGAAAAAATACTTCATGGAAAAATCTCATAGCACGAGTGCTAAATTCGAACCATGTAAAAAACTTGGCAGAGCATTTTTTTTATATTAAACCAACTACTTTAGGTTGTTTATTTTTGCTGTGACCAATTTCTATTGATTGCCTCTCGTCCTCGATGACGGTCGATGATCTAACTGTTATATATCCACTTATAGTTATAGACTTATTATCTATACTCTTCTATAGCAATCTTAAACCGCAAAATTATTAAATAATAATTAATAAGATATAATTATTATTTTATATTAAATATTCAGTGTTTGGAACACAAATTCAATTCCATATTCATAGCACGAGGTAGGAAGATTGCCAGCGCACAACGAGACTTAAAAGCGCGTTCGTTATTTACGGTCTCGCTATTATCCTATTACACTCCTGTAGTAACGTTCCCGCTTATTGTACGTCGACCCCAGTCTTCATTCATACATCCTTGAATTATATCAACCTCATTAATTTAAATATTTCCGTTTTATTTTCCAATGTAAGTAATAGCATATTTATTTAACTTTTACAGAATCTCCCATTTTGAACAAATCATGCCTATCTCCAAAAGAAATTTTGGAAGTGTATGGAATGGAGAACGAACCGGGCATTATAACAATCAACCCGAAAACCTTTTTAGAAATGTGCCCTGCTCTTGTATACCAGCTAGATCAGAGATCATGTTACAAAACAGAAGCACCGTCACCTAAACTCAGCCGGCTATGGAGTACGTACAACATTCATATTGAAAATTACTTAAGAATAATGTCTAATTAACATTGACGTACTAATATTTGTATTTTTTTTGTTTCAGCGTGGATATATGCAACATTAAGTATACTGGTAATAAGTGCGACCGGATTGTTGGGGGTGGCAATAGTGCCAATGTTAAAATCGGTTATATTTAGCTACGTCATACATTTTCTTGTCGCGGTGGCGGTCGGAACTTTATGTGGTGACGCATTGTTACACCTGATGCCTCACGCACTCAGGTCACACGGATCACCAAACGAACCCACAGAGGAGACTGAAGTAATACTCAAATGTAGCGTGACCTTCTTGACTATTTTAATTTTTTACACAGTGGAAGCCATCATGCAAACGTTGAACGGAGGTCATTCACATTCTCATGACGCACCGAGCATATCTGTTGAAGAAATGAAAGTAGGATCTGCTAAGCAAATCGAGCCGATAGAACTTGGTGCTATGATGCCGGGGTCGCCGCCACCGCCCGTCGAACGTCCGATGACATCAACGGCGCTCATGGTTATTGTGGGTGATGGCCTACATAACTTGACGGACGGGTTGGCTATCGGGGCGGCGTTCAGCGGTGACCCAGTAACCGGCTTTGCCACGGCTCTGGCTGTATTCTGCCACGAGCTGCCTCATGAGTTAGGTGATTTCGCCGTGCTCCTGCGTTCTGGCATGAGTATTAAACGTGCTTTGTATTACAATTTGCTTTCGTCTGCCCTCAGCTTTATGGGCATGGCGGGCGGTATATGGCTGGCGGAAGACCACGAATCTGCATCGCAGTGGATATACGCCGCAACGGCGGGAACATTTTTCTATATTGCATTAGCAGATTTAGTACCTGAAATAAACGAAAATAATAAAGGAAAAAGCATCCATTTATTGCTTGCAGTGCTCGGATTCTTAACGGGCGGTATTATTATGCTCCTGATAGCGCTTCACGAGGACTCGATTCAATACCTTTTTAGAAATGCGGAACAATGAAAATATAAATAACAATACGTACTGTATTATGTGATAATTAACGGTACCTTACTCACGGTTGTTGCAATTATACTTCGTAGTTCATAAGTAGCTGTAATTATATCAATAGTTATAAGCGTTATGTGTATTAATTTAAAAAAATTAACTGCTCAATAAATTAAGTAAGACAATAAACAATAAATAAAATGAAAAAATATATTATACATTCCGTTCACATTTGAACAATTTACACATTGGTGGTAATTGCACAAATTGTGTGCTTATAGAAGTTCCTACTGCCTATTAATATTGAATTTGAAATGTTTTATTAAGTGTTAAGTTTAAATTTATTGAACACAACACTATTATCAGTATTTATTTTAAGCATCTATTAGGGCTCTTTGTAAAAGATTGATAAGCTTACGTAATTTTACAATAGTAATTTAAAAGGAGATCATTGCAATAGAATTTGTAAATATTAGTGTTGTGTGTAAGAATGAAATTGAAAAATTAGTTTTAAGATTGTTTGTGTGTTGAAAACAATGATTTTATAATTTGTTTTTAATATTTTATGCATGACAGAATTTAATAAATTTATACATATTTTATAAATACTTATGAACTTGACTTTCATTGTTCACATATTTCCGAAAATTTTGAAGATATACCATACATTAAATTAAATACCGATAATTTTATTATATTTAGAGTGAATAGAAAATAGAAAGAAGTAAATAATTGATAAGGTGTGTAAGAATGTACCTACTACTGGTTGATAGAAACGAGAATGTTTTTATAGAAACGAGAAGGCGGTGTAAAGAAAAATTGTTGTTAGGGTTGACGAGGCAATTTTTAAAAAAAATGTTATATTTACGTAATCTAGTTTTTAATTAATATGCCCGTTGCACAAAAATAATTGTATTTTATTACTGTAAACACGACTGGTTGCGAGTTCAGTCCCCACTCGTGGAAATAAAATATTTGTTTAAATTCCACTTACCCATCAACACGCTATGCCTCCAGAATTCGGCAGAAAGTGGGCAACATAATAATTCTGTAATATTCTGCGGCAGAACTCCATGTCGCCCTTACCTCGACACTAGAGTGATGAAATGGAAATATAAATTTAAAGCCTAGCCTCAGTGTTACTGTTAACATATCATTGTATTTAAAGACACATTAACAAGCACTAAATATACACATGTGTTAGAAAACAGAAGCAAACGTTTTAAAATTAACACGATAAAAATACATACCGTCTATGTCTTTAACGTACTCGGTTAGAGGTAATTACAAAAAGTGACAAGAATCACTCAATAACAACACTACACACTAGATACCTTCCAATCAGGGCTTCCGCCTACAAGCAACTGTGTCAAACGGACACACTTGCTTATTTACTGCTTTTATTGTCTTTTTCACCTAAATCTACCCACTTTTACACGAATATGCTAATACATGTTATATTTCAAATCAAAAACAGTATAAGTATCTAAAAAGTTTAAAATATTTCTATTGACCGCTTTAAACGGTATTTGAAAAAAAAACGAATGATAATAAGTTAGTTAAAAACTATTAATATCAGATAGATACGAAGAGTGCATTTTAATAGCAATTAGCAACACTGGTTTGGATTTGTCAATGTCAATTGTCAAATGGAAGTGACATTGTTTCTCGGGGTTATATCATGATTGTAGATAAATCAGTTGATATTTTATAACTTAAATATCATTTATTATTTTTATACCATAACATTATTTTTCTAAGAACCCATTAACCATAACATAAATACTCGCTTTCATTTGATGGTACATTTAATGAATAAAATGTTGAAGGGACTGGTAAGTTAATAAATTGGCTGATTATCATTAAAAATTTTAAAGTATATAGACTCCATATTTGTTTACAACTTCAATATACACATACTACATAGTTTTATCTAATTTTCATTACTATTTGAATCGACTCAAGCAATTAGTTTCACAACTTCATTAGATACCATATTCATGATTACTTCTAAAATTACTTCTTAATATTATTATGAAAAGTTAAATTTTACTCACTGTTATATAAAATATTTTTACATTTTGTAATTCTGAAAGTTTTAAACTTTGTATAACATACATATTAGCTAAGAGAACTTATACAAAAATTGTTTTACTTTAACTTTACAATGCCAACAATGTGCAAATAATATTGCCATGTAAAATTTGTACCAAAAAATTTGAATATGGAAAATCATTTTGTCAGATGTCAAATTATAATTATTTTATGAATACACAACTTCCAAATTTACAATCATGAAATTTTATACATGTATATTATATACAGTTACTACATATTATAAATATGCTTAAATAACCTTGTTTAAAAAAAAAACCCTACCAATATGGGATGTTTTATGTCACTTCTGAAAACTAGTGTAAGTATGTACATAATCATAAAATCTCAATATTTTCATTGATACTAATTTCTTATATGTTTTAGCTTATTTTTGGGACCGGAGTCTATACTGGGGTGTATATAGCACAAAATTATCAGGTAGGAATGTGTTATTTTAATTCTTATTGACAAGAATATTCAACATTTAAATACAAAATTGAGGCCATTGCAGCACAGTGGGACTGTATTCAACTGATAACTGAAATTGATGGTTGTGGATTTGAGTCCTATGGCAGGAATGATCATTACATTTAAGCTATTTTCATTTCTCTACACTGCTATATAAAATGTTAGTTGTTGTTTGTTTAGGGATGAAGTGTCTTAACACTAGGTTCCCTATCTACCCTGCTGTAGGTGGTTACAATGTGAAGCTGATTAACTTAGAGTTCAGTTCAAAATTATGATTAATAGTAATATTAAATAATACTAGTTAAATATCCATATTTTATGTACTAAGCGAGTACTTTGGTACTTAACTTTGATAGTTGGCATACTGATGATATGAAGTTGATATTTACCATCTGCTCCAAATTTAACTCCATATAATAATTTAATATTTGATATTACTCTATAGATTTAAAAAAATACTATAAATAATGTGTAATGCAATGCTCCTGGCTCAAACATTTGATATTATCATTTTTTTATAAATTTTTCTTTATTTTTTAATGCAGGCTGCTGTTGATCTAGTTTGTAAGAAATCAACTCACGCATGTGACCAAGCCTTGGATAAAAAGAAATGGTTTGTGCTTTTGCTTTTTTTTTGTACATTAGTAGTTTGGACCAGGAATTTATTGCATACTTCATTATGTTATGTAAAACACATTTATTTAATGCTTTGGAAAATTATTAAAGTTATTTTATTAAGCTTTTTTTTTCAGATTGAAAAAGTAGAAGATCCAAAGGTTTTATTTGAAAAAGCACAAGCTTTTATTAAAGCAAAATTAGATGAAATCAATAATAGCAAAAAAGGAGGAAAGGATTGAAATGTGTTCATTAATGGATTTGTCAACTTTTATTTCCTGTACATAATGTGTTTAACTGATTTATTATAATAAATAGTAGCTATTAAAAATAATCTATATATTTATAGCATAGATATTCCTCCACCCACATATTCTGCTCTGAGTATAGGTTCTTCAAAAGCTAACCAATCACTAGAATGTGTAGGTAACAATCCCATACTTTGGCATTTGTAAAGGGCTAAAAATATATTGACTAGGTTTCCTATTATGTACATAAATTTCTGGCCTATTGTTTGAGTACCTTCTACCATCTTGAATGTGCTTTGTGTAGAAAATAATGCTTTAACTGGTCTCACGATTAACATGCCTACCATCATGATAGGAAATATAGAAATTGAATTTCCTGCCATGTACATTATAAACAAATTCATTGGCACTTGTTTTAGTGGTCCAAGAGCAACATCCCAAAGCTTTTTGATCAAGAGTAAATTTGAATCACTATCTTTTGAGGATTCTGTGTAGCTTGCATTAGCAGATTGACTATATCCAGGAGGTGATGGTATCTCAGTTGATTGCAGTTTATTTCTGAAATAATAAACGTAAGTTATTATATTAAGGACTTTGTCATGTGAGATTCACTTCTATCAATGCACTTACTTTGGATTAAAATCTAAAGCCCACTTAAACTTTTTATTCGACTTTATTTGAGACATATTTTTTTTATTCTTAAAATGTAATTTTAACCCGCAATAAAGACAACTTCACGTATAAATTACGAACACCAGAGGAAAATCAATTATAAATGCAGCACTTATTAGAATGACTTCGACAATTGACCACAGATAATTTATAACTTTAAATTCTAGTATAGATAATAAATATTTTTTATTAAGAGCTCCAGTATAAATTTTTATCACGATAACTTTAGTGCGGTATGAACAATTTTATTTTCTTTTGTTTATTATTTATCTTGTCTTTTTTGTTAAATAAAACGTTATGATATTTATTCGTTGAGTTCCGCCACTCAACACGCAATATACGATTAAATATTAACTAGTAAGTGGAGACTGATACCAGACTGACAGCGGTTAAATACACGTTCAGTTTAGCGTCATTCCGATGTCCGTCAGACTAAACATGTAAATTCCGTCTTATGGTAAAGGATGTTTAGCCGTTTCAAAATGCTTAATAAAAATATTTCAAAATACATATTGATATCGTTGGCAAATACCGAGAGAAAATTTACGCCAAAGACAAAAAATAAAATTTGTTTGTCGCTATTTCGAATGAAAAGAAATACAAGTATGACAAAATTTTAATAAAATCTCTAATATGTTTAATTTAAAAAAGGTGCAAAATAAAATTAATAATCTATATATATAAAAGGACTTGTCCTCACTGACTGAGGTAAGACGCACGCACAGCCGTAACCGCTGATGGGAGAAACGTGAAATTTGGACAGATGTTTACGTTCGTAATCTGGACATCCACTAAGAAGGGATTTTGAAAAATTTTAACCCTAAAGGGGTAAAATAGGGATTGAAAGTTTGTATGGAATTTTTTTTAAATCGCCACCGATTTTTATAAAATTTGAAATTTAGACTCTTAAAAATATTTCATTGAACACATGTTTCGTGGTTTATTTTAATTCACCCCTAAGGGTGCAAATAAGCGGGCGAAGCTGCGCGCGTCCGCTAGTATTATATAATTGAGTACTATGTTATTACCAAATAAAAATCCCATACTTCGTATACAAATTCCCCAATCCTATACTTTCGTATACAAGTTCCCCAATCCGCTCGACGGCCTTAAGAACGAGGTTCGAGACCCGCAGGGGGCTCCCTTACTTCCTTACAGGCAACCACTTAGTGCTTGCATTTTATCAGGGACAGAGTACCCTCTTCCCAACCTAACAGGCGTCGCTGTAAAAGCCAATAGGGCTAACAGCATTTAACTCATGTTCGAAAAAAAATATAGAAGTTCCGCCCGTTCTATACTTTCGCCTTCTATACTTTCCTAGAAACTCACGTTATGACGCTTAGCAAGTTTTAGAATCAATTGGCTGCTAAGTCTGCACAAGATGGAATTGACCGAAGTGAAGTCACTTCGTTTAAGTAGTCCCCCAATGCCACCTCCACGACCAGCACGAATCAGTAAAAAGTACTTAAAATGAAAAGTAAAAAGCCTTATTAAACGATTGTAGTAGTAGAAGTGAAAAAATGTAGTAGGTGCGTACCCACACTTTATGACATATTAACGCATTAGGTATATTAAATTATAATATTTTCAAAATTACAATATTTACTGAATAGAAAACTAAAATAAAACAATAATTTTAATTAATATTTTTATTTAATAAACGATAACATTATTATAATACATAAGTACCTACTCGTATGTGTAAAGTTTTTGGCTATGGAAATTTATGCTATCACGTATGTACACTAATATGACATAAATCTGTAAAGCTCTATAATAACTAAGCAATACGAGCCAAATCACTGTCAGAAATAACTTTAAAATCATTCGCAACAGATATATCATTTTCAATGTCCTTCCGGCTCTCACTAACTACGGCATGCTCCTTACAAAAGATGACTATCCTTTGACAAGCTTCCCGCATTTTATCCTCTGGCACGGTCAATACAATCCGCATGTAGTTATCGTAATTAAAACACTGTAAACAATACAAGAAAAAAGATAATTATTAATAACTAGTGGGCCCGGACGCGGCTACGCCCGCGAAAATATAAGCCTAAATAATTAAAATAAGTTAAAAAATAATAATAAGTGGAGATTTATTATTAGAAAAAATATCTGAGTAACCAAAATGGACAAACAAAAGAAGTAAAAGTAACTAAAGGAAATTCTTAATATTAGTAAAAGTACCTAAAGTTTACCTAAAGTTTGCCTAAATATAAAACATTTTTCTATATTAAATAATTATTAATTGTTGCGAACAATATTAAATAAAATCTTAAATGATTAAAATTACGATATTTTAAGTGTATAACATCGGTATAGATAACCGAACTGAGAAAAATTAATTATAAGCAGCAAATAATTACATAAAAATTAACAGTTATTCGAAAATATATAAAAATTTACAAAACCATCAAAGTCGTCTGCCCGTTAGCGTCGGTCACACTATACCACTCGTAGGCTAGGTTATTTGAAATCAGTGACATCTCCTTAATTATTTATTAGAATGTTACACAGTAAACTATAATTTTCATCTAGATGATATGCTAAAAGTGACTCTTATATTTATTTTCATAAGGATGTATTATAGAAATCATCGAATTTTTGTTAATGTATACAAATCTATATCGGCGCGCGTCATGTATGCATTAAGCAAACTCATTTTGGGTGACGTTTTCTTAAAACAACAAACTTTGCAAATCGTTGCTTAGCAACGATGGTTGTTATAAACATGGCGGAATAAATTGCATGTCAAATTAATAAGTATTTTAATATATTGATATATATCGAAAATATTACAAATATGAGAAAAAAAAAAGTATCCTATGTTCATCCCGAGACCCTCAAGTATCTCTATATGTGTATTTTATCACAATAGAATTAGCCCTGATTGCGTAAAAGACAGACAGACAGACTGACAGACAGAGCTACTTTCGAATTTATAATATAGGTATGGATTAAAAGAAACTATTTTCAGTTTATTTTAAGAATGTTGAATGTGAGTTGAAATTTGGAATACTAACTTCGCACTTTGTGTAGAGGTGAGATATCATATTATATAAACAACGCAACTGCGTGCTTTCTTATATATCGTATCTTTAGAAAGGTAGGGTAGAAAACCTAACGTAAAGACATTTCCTTCCTCAGTTTCCGCTTAAATTTCGAGATATTATAGTTTAAGTGGCGGAACTTAACGCCACGCATTGTCTTTCAAAGCGGGGAGCAAAATTAGATTATTTATATATATTACATGTGTTTTTATAATTATTAATATTTTTACATCATTGAGTACTTTCATTTAAAAAAGACTTGCAATTGTCTTCGAATAGTGTACATGGGAATGGGAATAACTACCTTTCCAGGAAGACAAAAGACGGACTGTTCGGAAACCAGACGCTCGACGAACTGACACTCATTTTTGAATTCTGGAAATTGTGATATTTTTATTGCTATCATCATATACATAGCTCCTTGAGGCATAATAGGCCGCAGACCTGGTGCTTGTCTTAATTCTTCATATGCTAGTTTGGCTTGATTCTGAAATGATTTTACCGATTTTATTTTTATTTCAAAAACATTATTACAGATTTAAAGAATAATTTCAATTTAAAAAAAAAATGTGTTTCCTAAAAAATTGAAGGCAAAAAGAATCCATTGTCAAAGTACTCTGTTTTCCTTTTTCCACACGAATCCGAGACATTACGTGATGAAAAGCAGAATTCAAGGCCGCACTTTGTCTTGCCAGAGAGAGAAAATTATATTAGTCCATATCCCCTTTCATATTCCATAAACATCGCATTTAGAATTACGATGTCTTCAATATACCTATATTTATTTTAGTCCTCGCCAAATAAAAAACATAATTAAACAAAATTCAAGTAAAAAAAGAGGTGTTAAAATAAAGTATGTCTAAACACTACCAGACGATTAAGACATTCTTAGTTAAAATCTAATATATAACTATTATAAAAACTAAGTCAACCTCGACGATTTATATATAAATGGCATAAATTGTTGTTTGTCTTGGAGACTTGTTTATTTGTATGTTTATTATTATACTTAAGGCATTATTTATAAGCAAGCACCTTGCACTCACCTCTATAAATAATAACACATCGTCGAAGAAACTTTGTGGCGTATTTTCTAGAATAGCAGGTAGCGCCTTTTGTATCAATGCACTGGGCCCAAGAATCCTCATCGATAAATTACTTAAGCCTACGCGTACCTCTTTTCCTAAAATATTATTTCGATCGTGGATTATTACCCAGCCCATTCTCCAGCCAGGAACTAAGAACCGCTTTGTAAGTCCACCACAAGTGAGGATAGGAACATCTCTTGATATCGACGATATTGATGTGAATTTACTTCCAGAAAATACAAAGTGTTCATATATTTCATCTGCAATTATTGGTATTTTATTTCTGGAAGCTACATCTAAGATATCACTTAAGTGTTCTTTGTCGTAGACTGACCCACATGGATTGGATGGATTTATAACTACTATGGCTACTGTATCATCATCGATTTGACTTTCTAAATCATCTAGATCGACTTTCCATTGTTCATTTGGCTGTAGATATAGAAATTTTACATTAAATCATATATACCGAAGGTTTTACAACAATTACATATTTAATTTGGCATCGATAAAGGTGTTTAGAGAATGCGGCGCAAATATGCAAATGATCACAATAAAGCAGAAACTTGTTATGATTCTAGAAACGCGTTTACATTTTATTGAACGTTGTCGCTAAAATCTTGCTACCTTTATCTTATATAACCTCGCTAAGTTGCGGATACACTCGAATAGTTACAAGTATTTCTTGTAAAATAAACCATTTGAAGATAAATAAACCTGATGGCTTATAAAGAAAGCGATAAATAACTAAAATATACTGGGTAGTGTCTACAATAACTTGTATACAATTATCAGTATTAACTAACAACAAATACTGTAATAACACGCACCAATACGTGGCTTATAGAGAAAATATCGTTTTCTAGTCAAATTTTTCAATACTAATAAATATTTTTAAATATTAGCAATAATCGTTCAGTAAACACATCTTACCAATAGACTGTAATTTTTTATGACAATGCCTAAACCAGCTGCCAACGTCTGATATATGGAAAATCCAGGGCAGGGAACAAGAATATTTTGTCCACATTCTGCAATTGCTGTTATCACTAATTCAATAGCATGTGAACAGCCACTTGATAGGATAACGTCGTCTGGAGTAACATCACCTTGATGAGCACTATACTTTGCCACAGCGGCTCTAGCTTCATAGTGCCCTTTTGATGGCGCATACCCACGGCTGGTATGTAACTGAACACTCTCTTGAACCGCTTGCAATACCTGTTCAGGAGGATTTAAATTACCAAAAGTTGTTGGATCCCCTGAAGCAAAAAAATAAATAATTCTTAGTTCCAAAAATACAATCTAAAGATCGTCTTCAATTAAACTTTGAATACAGGATTATATTATAACCAGCGAC
>DWNA01002327.1:0-12039 GCA_018249835.1 Heliconius besckei
TATGATTGTCACTATGCTTACTATGACAATGTATATTTTGTCGGACAAAGAGAATATTATAGTATATAAATTGAGAAGCAACTGTAAGAATACCTGCATCTTTGAAAACATCTCGCAGAGAATCTCGATCACACCTAATACTTTGTTTGTTATTTATTACCATGCTACAAATACTGTTATCTTTATATCTACTAACTACCAATGACTTTGTTTTGTTAAATGCATAGTTTTACACTTAAGAAGCGTTTAAATTAGTTTCTAGAGCTTTGAGAAGTGTTTTGATAACTTTTTATCCATGAGGTTTATTAGGAGTATTATATATTTTATATTAGTGTTATTAAGTCTTAGGCAAGAGTAGTGTAGGACGCCCTGCAGTACGATGGACATACGATTTAAAGAAGGGCTGGCACCGGATGGATGTGAGAAGCCCAAGACCGGCTGGCGCTAGATGAGGGAGGCTTACATTCAGCAGTGGACGGCGATAGGCTGATGATGATGATGATTATTAAGTCACCTCCTTACCTAGTACCTAAAGTTACTAGCTATCTTATTTTTAAAACTAAACGAAAGAAATGACATTTAGGGCCAGTTTCACTACTGGCTGATAAAGTCCTAGATATTCTTATGTGCCAGACAACCTATAATTTTTGGTTTCACAAGTCTCCAATAACAATATCTAGTATATACATATTTGATACAAGCATTTCATTTTTATATTTGTAATTTAAAAATGTAAAAATAACCTACTATTTTAGTTCATTAATGAGAAAACTATTCTATATAAAAATATAAGAAACAGTTAATATGTAATTTCATTCTTTTTCTGTGAGATAGCATTAATTATTAGATTACTATCTGAAACTTTATTCGTAACGGGTAATTTGGCCCTTTAGTCCAACATTATATTGCCTCATTTACATAGTTTCACGATGTGTCTCGTATATGGCTGTATAGGCCGAGGGAAACTAGTGTTAAGACCATCTGTGCCATACCTTCATCAGGTGTCAAGTGGCAGAGCTCAACGCTGTGCTTTGTCTTGTTGGGGGCTTTGTGCGCGAAGAAATGCAATAATTCAATTCCCTGAGTGTAAACGCGTTAACAATTTGACGCTGCGCTACGAAGCCTCTTTAAAATGTATTTTACTATTTTGTACAGAAGGGATCGTACGATCGACGAGTCGGAGAAGCCCCAAATAAGATGTACTTGGTTGAGTTAGAGCTAGACATCTGCCCAAATTTTATTGCGATTATTTTGTTTCCGAGTTGGCTTTCTGAAGAAAATCTTGCTTCAAGGGGACCTCGACTTGTCGACGTTATTATATTTGACAAGGTATATGGTTAAACTAAATAATGAACAACAATCACAGTGAAAGTATTATCTTTATTAACAAATATTGTACTGGTTTTATCTTCATACATTATTCATTAATTAGATAACAAACACTAAATAACTACATTACTCACATTTAATTTATAACTTTTATGAGAATGTTATTACCAGTAAGAAGAGAGCCCTCGACTCGAAGGCCTCAATATATAGGAACAGAAAATTATAAAGTTTAGTGTGACTTATAATAATCTAAATTGGA
This sequence comes from Heliconius besckei, assembly GCA_018249835.1. Classification (NCBI taxonomy): domain Eukaryota; kingdom Metazoa; phylum Arthropoda; class Insecta; order Lepidoptera; family Nymphalidae; genus Heliconius; species Heliconius besckei. Next base: position 1,589 of record DWNA01002327.1, read on the forward strand.
GAAAATAAATCTTCCCTTTGAGTTCCTAATCAAGATACACATTGATAACAAACCTAATAAGGTTTATATATATAAATATTTAGGATACCTTAAAAAGCATAGGAATTATCAACACCATGAAATATAGGAAAAAAAAAATACCTTAAAAAGTATAGGAATTATATACACACAAACTATCATTTGTTATATACAAACAATTTCTAGTGAATTACATTATATTAGCCAGTTGTTGTAGATAAGTTACATATTTTACAATTTTTGTACATAAAAATTTAATATTTTTATATTCCTATATGTTTACTCAGCAAAATGTCATGTCAAAATTATTTTTTTTTTCGAAATCATTGTTTTCGGTGTTATTTCAGTGATAAATGTCCTCATAATAACTTTTCTCATATATATCTCTTGAACAGACAGTGGTAAGTTATAATTTCATTATATGTACATTACATTGTTTATATTAAGAGAAGGATAAAATCCTTTATAGAAATAATTACGCTAAGGAATAGTAATAAATGCAGATACTGGCAATTATTGGATATAGTAGTTTAAAATGTACCCGAATACAATAAGCTTGACACGATATATTCATGTGATTTTTTCCAACGATTCCAAAAAAAAACAGTTTTAGGTTTGTTCAGACGTTGAAAAAGAATGTTTCGATGTCTCTACTTTTGCATTTTTATGTCTAGATTTCACTAGGTTAAAATTGTATATTACAGGTTATACGAGAGTCAAGTATATATAAATTTTATTATTATTGTCTACCTTAAAAAATACTAATATTTAAATTATCAAAATTGGAATTTTTTCTTAGCACTTTATTATTTTTGGACTCATTGACTAAGTTTTAATTTACGTACATTACGTTTTTGTTTTTTTTTTTCAGCAGCTTTGATAAGTAAAGTTTATATGCGTTGACAAATGTATTATTTATGTTAAATAATATAAAAGTAGTCCACTCTATTACAGTAGTAACATTATATTTGGAGATTGAATAAAACGGGGTACGGTGTGGGCATTGTGCGTACTGCGCAGGTGCCCACAGTTCCGTACCTCTGTAACATCACACGTTTCAATGACTATAAATATTATGTTGCTAGGAGCCGTAAATAGTATACATAAAATTCATCAACAATTACAAATTCAGAATAATATATAAAATGTGAGTAGTTGTCGAAATGACTACTAATATAATTTGTAAAGAAATATATTTTAGCATTGGCATAGTATTTGTGGAATGACACTACTAAAAACTAATTGGTAACGTCGGCCTAATCTCCGGTTGTCAATCGAAGAGATGATCATCCCTATCAATGTCGAGGTAACTACTAACGTGTACTAAAAATGATGGGGAGGGCATGACCAACCCAGCTCCACCCTTTCCTACAACTATTTTCATTGATATGGAAATATTTAATAAACATTCTAAGTTACTTTAATAGGCTTGTCATACAAAACTGTGTTTTGAAACCACAGATTTTATGTCAACAATACAAATTATCTGATAAGAAGTTAGTTTATTTTATATATTAAGAAACTATGATTATATAAATTAATATATTTTACGATTTCACAGAAATGGGCCTAATTATCATAAACTTGTAGGTATGTATAATACAAGGACTCAGTTGCTGCTGCTAAATTAAAATACAAAAAAAGAGAAATTTGAAGCCTAAATAAGCAAACTTTATATTCAAAAGCTCATCCCGAAGTTCGAAACTTATATACAAAAAGGACTTATACATTATCAGTATTTTACTGAAATAAATACATACATGTAGGTAAAACCTAATGCTGTATACGTAAAACACCTATTTAGATATTAGCTTTACATTCCTTATTTATTTCATAATATGTTTATTTGGTATAATGTTTTTGAGATGATTAAAAAACAATATTTTTTTGCTATATCTATAATATATAATATTAGATAATATTAATTGAGATTTGAGAATGACATGGGAGGATATATATAATTGATTATTTAAGCCTTTTCTAGTCGCACCAAATTTTATTTTGGTTATATAAATAACTATAAAAATGTCTAAAAGTCAATATTTTTTATATATCAAATAAAATGGCAAGTTATATAAATTCTACATTTTAATTAAAATTGATTTTTTAAATTTCAATATTGGAAATTTTTAATCAGTTGCAATTTCTTTGCAATAAAATTCGGAAAATGTAAGTATATCAGTAGAAATGCGTTTAAATACATTATGAAATATGACAGATTTTTTTTATAAAGACATAGGTACATATATTAGAAATGACTACAAGTAAAGACTTATAAAAATTCGAAAAAATCAGATCTTTGATCTCCATAAGAATATAAAGAGTTTTTAAACTACGACCAGATTGTTTGTATAGATATAATCTCTATATTACCTTAATTGATATTTGGTTTAATTTTAAAACAAGAAATTTTGTAGTGGTTGCACATTTCCCGCACCTGCAAAAGAAGGATATGTATAATATACACATACATATTATATATTATTGTCGGTACAACTATCGTTAGGGGGGATAGTTATATTTACAATTTATCAACATGCCAATTTGAGCTACATGTAATAAACAAACCCGAAAAAGGTACTGGAGTTAATATAATTTATAAAAATAATTAAATAATGAAAGTAATACGCTGATAGCGCTGTATATAATACTGTATAACAATGTCAGTAGAACTCCGCATTTAATAAATGTGTGTATAATGTTAAGTAGAACTACTTAACGTATAATAACCGATAGTTATCGGTAATCTGTTAAATTTTGTATTAAGTTGAGTGTAAAACCAAATGAACATTCCTAAATTGTATAATGTATTTGTGTAATTACTATTTCGTGTAGAAGGGCTTTTTAAAACTAATAATTTCAAATATTAAAATATTCATAATTATAGTAATTGACCGTGTTTCACATGTTTAAATAAAACGGATTATTAATGTCAACCGGAAAATAAATATAAACAACAGTGTTACTTTATTTCTAATAAACTCTAAAATGAATAATAAACAAAAAACTAAGCGGGCGCCTAACTACACTTTAGAAGAAAAAAACACTCTGCTTTCAATAGTAGCAAAGTAAGTATGTTCAATAATACTGTTCTCAATATAAGTATATGGCATTAATATTGTTGTAATATTAGTTCTACTTTTATTACTACGCTTCAGATACCAAAACGTTATAGATTGTAAGAGGACAGGAGCATATTTTGTGCAACAGAAACAGGCAGCCTGGAAATCCGTTGTTATGGAATACACCAGCATATGTACTAGTGGGCCAAGAGATGAACACATGCTTAAACATTTTTATAATAATATTAAGCATCGCGCAAGAAAAGATTCTGCAATCAAAAATGTACGTAATAATAATAAATTATATCAGAATACCCATTTTATACCCAATAAACATTTGTATTTAATAGAAAAAACAACAAAAATATTATAAAACTAATATTACATAAATGTTTAGAAAAAACAATACTTGGAGCAATTGTCTGTTCAAACAAATGAAGACTTTTCTTTACAACCATCGACTAGTAGCCAAGCCGAGCAAACTGTGGTTGTTGACGTGGCAAATAATGAAAGTGTATGTAGTCTTTAAAATGATTAAATAATTTATATTTTTTATAATATAACTCTATCTATAATGTTACAATATACCTCATTTAAATGATAAAATAAACTTTAATAATGTCTAAACAGAACATTTGTTTTAGAACAGTTGTGGGAATTTCATGTTAATATTTTTTTTTGTTTACAGATTATTATAAATGAAAATCTACTAAAAGATTTGAAGAAGAAGTGTGGTGATGATCAGGTTTAAAGTGTTATTGGAAAAAAAAATATTTTGGGAAACATAAAATATCACCTCTTGTGGCGGTTGAACAGTTTCCAATACATGCCAGTTCAAATCCTATTTTTATGTTTACCAAATAAATAGTAATACAAGCTTATAATTTATGTTAAAATAGTTTTCGACTCCCTCAATATTTTTTCAGAAAAATATTAAGAAAACAGGTGGTGGATCCTTTACACCTACTGTAACCGAGAATGAATACCAAATAGTCTCAATTTTGGATAACCAAATACACCCTGATGTAAACCCATATGATGAAGCAGCTGAATATTTTGGTAGGCCTAGATCCTAAATTTTACAATTAACCAAAAAGTATATTGATATATTCATTAAAATTATTTTTTTCAGGTGAAAATGTTAAAGAAAACTCCAAAAAAGAGTTGGAACAAAAATCCAATCCATCTATACATAGGAAAAGGAAACGAAAACTGTAAAGAACTACCTTATTAAAAACACAATCAGCAGAAGCGCTAAAAATAATTTATTAAAAAAAAAAATTGAGTTGGCCTATTACCAAAAAAAAACTGAAATGCAAAGGTTTAGGTCTGAAAAAAATAAAAATGAATTAGAAATTGAAATATTAAAGATTAAACTAGAAAAGGCCAAGAAGGATTTAATTTAAAGGAATACATCATACTTATAAATGTTAATTTTTTAACTTTTTTTTATTTTGTTTAGTTTTTTTTTTTCTTTAACTGTGGACTGATATTATTATAGAAATATTTACAAATAATATGTTCCTAAATGTTAAATGAAAATTTTATGTTAAAATTTTGTGAAAAACAGTTGTGAAACGCAAAATACGTTGAAAAGCGTGAGTTGAGCACGCTACTCAGTCAAATGCTCAAATTTTGAGAAAGGTTTGAGAAAACTCAAATGAGAAACAAAAAATGCTTAAGAAACAGTTGAGTACAGTTTGAGACTTTCTTAACTTCAAATACTCAATTCAGAAACCGGCCGTATGTCTTACCACTCCAGTGCCATAGTTGATATGGGCGATAGACGCGTACAAGGTGAGAGCGGAGAGCAGCACCATTTCGCCGGCGGGTTCGGGCGTCGCCATTAGCACTATGCCAACTGTCAGCGTATACGGGACCAGCATGCCGTTGTATACCTCGCACCGAGTGTCGCTCATTTGAGACACTATTAAACGACACTGTGGAAATTAAAAACATGTTAATTATTATATTTGGTTGTGGACTAAGAGTCACGCATTATATTTTTTTCAATTCCACGATTGTTTCCGCGCAGCAGATTACACAGGGACAATTTTTTTCCCCTTAAAACACGTAATTAAAAATGTTTTGATTATAATAATTTATATTATATTATTCTTGTTAATTGATTGTAAACGCGATTGGTTTTTATATATTGTTTTATTACATAGCAGGACGGCAGAGGGAACTTGGGACTCTAAACACAATTGTAGTACCTATTTCCTTCCACTCGGGGGAATGAAATATTTAATATTTTCATTTCCTCACTATGGTAACGAGGTAAAGTGCATCATTGAGTTCCGCCACTTAACACGCAGAGCCTCTAGAAATCGGCAGTAAGCGGAGCCAGGAGTGTCTTTACACTAGGTTCCCAGGTTCTCTTTGCCTATCTTGCTATGTGCGGGATACAGTGTGAAACTTAAAAACAAAAACATTCATATGTATATCTAATATATGTAAGTACCTATTATAGTTTCAATATTCTTACATTTATATTTGAGAAAATGGTTCCAGTAAGAATGTAGAACAGCCTCGGCTCCGAGTTTAAAATATCGTGAGGCGAGTATATCGCCCAAATAGTGCTTAGTGCGAAAAACAGTACTAATGGTATAAGCGGCCTAATCGCTTCGCCCAGAGGTCGCATCTTGCCTGTTCCGTTACGATATGATCTAAAATATAAGAATATATATAAACAAATTAATTATCTTAATAATTAATTATTAAGTTAGGAAATAAATATATTAGAAGAGAATATTAATAATATATATAGAAAAAACTTTTTTAGCTCCAAGCTATATTTCGCATATAGCAGGTTAGGCAGATGGGACAAAGTTTCGGATCCTCGTTTCGCTAACCTACACACAAGCACACTTTGTTTTGTTACCAGAACGAGGAAATTAAATCAATTTATTTACGACAGTGAAAATCGCACCCACAACTGTCGTATTTACAATGAGACGCTGATCAGCTGCACCATGACGGCCTAGAATAAATTGTTCATAATTTTAAAATAATACTATAAGAGTCTAATGCATATACCCAAGTAGGAGATTCAACTTACTTACAAGTTACTTTGAAATCTTTTTTAGAAATGAAAGAATTATTATTATCTACTACTTAATATTGTTTTATTTAATATCTGTTATATTGAATATTTTTTATAAAAAGAGTTAACATTATAATAATTAAAAATATAAGCGATTGATACAAAAAAAATTACATAAATAATTAAATATATACACATAAATAAAATTTAGCATACAATGATTGACCTTACAATTTTGATCCACAATCATTCACACAAATAAAAACTTAACTTTAAAATATAAAATAACATACTGATATATGTTCCACAATATGATCGTTTGACTTGTAATCATGGCAGAGAAGTAAAGTACAAACTCAAATATAATGCTCGGTGTAATTCCACCCGGTAACGAGACATGCCACGCATGAGGACCCACTACCGACGTCACCAGCAATAGGATACAAGAACCCTGAAAATAGAATAATAAGATGTTTGATTCAATCGCTTATATTATCCGTGTTCACCCGCTACAACGGCTGTCGATCTCTTCTTACCGTCTAAATTAAAGACAATGTTAGGGTTTTTTCTATCTACGTATCGACACCGACGAATCGGCAACGTTTAGTAGCAGTAGCTCTTTACGTTATTGGTATCTATGCGTCACACGTAATACAGTGTGGACAAAAATCATGAAATGAAAATAATAATCCGACGACTGAACGTTGAAGAATCCTGATATTTTTTTAGGTATGGGTTTGAAATATTTTACCATATATGCTGTTTCCGTAAAAGGAGCGCAATTGCTTCCAACCTGTATAAATATTATTGCCAAATTATACAAAATATAATATATCAGCGTCTTATTTATGTACATACTATCGAAAGACGGCGATTTAAAAAAAATACTTACAATCATAGTGAAATCATATCCCCACGGGAGAAACATTACTCCAGTGTTATATTTCTCCCAATGTGTAAGGTAGAAATTAAAAAATATATTCCATATTACAAAAAAGAACCGCAGCGGGCTTAAAGCGTCCCTGTAATGAAATGTTAAAAATATAAATATTATGTTCTAGAAAAATATCACATTTTGTACCTAGAAATAAAATTAGGTATTTTACTCACTATGTGAAAATATCTACCCCCACTTTCCGAGGAATTCTATCATACGCTTAGGGTCGTAACCAGAGCGAGAAAATGAAAATATTAAGTCGATTGGGAATCGAACTCATAACCGTCACATTTTATTCTGTATTTTAAATACGCGTAATAGTAGCCGCTATGGCCTGTAAGTGTATTTGATTTGTTTACAACAGAGCAACATGGTGCACAGTACAAAAAGTGAGTGAGTACAATCTTGGTGTGATTTAGCATTAATCTCTCCAGCCATATTTCCAAATCAGATAACCATAAATTATCTATTAGTGGTTAAACATAGATAAAAGTGGAAAAAATATATTATCATAATTTTTAACCCCAAGACCATGACATATTTGCAATCTTGAGAAAAAAACAGGTTAAAACAAAAATGTACAAAGTACAAAAGTGTCAAAGTAGTAAAATGTATAATGGGCACTCCTTAAACGGTAAATTTTGTACGCGACGTATATTTTAGACCATTTTTTTATTTGAGTATAAAAGTTTTTAATGGAAAAACGTCACCGTACTGGATGAACAACTGTTTGGTTTATCCTGTACCTAAGGCAGTAGAGCAACGCAAGACAAGACAGGCAAGTCTTCAAAGTGCTTATAAATTACTTAGGAATATACTTATTTATATTTCTCTGAAATTGTTAGTAACTACTTAAAAGATAAAAGTAAATCGGAATATTTGGTAATGGTGATGCAATACAGACTTGATAATAATATTAATATTAATAAAGGGGGTACTAAGGCATCAAAGCATACGGTGCCGGCATGGCAGTACGACACTGAAAAGCGTCTCAATCTGACTAGAATCCTCATTGGCAAGATAATAAGTTTCAAGTCGGGTAATCGTCGACCGAGGGTCATGCGGTTTGTGGCGGAAGCATTTGCTGGAACAAATTTAAAGCCCTGTGAGTATATGGCTAACGTCACAAACCGTATTGACTTTCTGAAACAGAAACTCTATGCATTGGCAAAACGCATTAGAAGATATAGAGAACGATGGGATCGATACAATCAGAATAGTGCCTATCAAAAGAACCAACGGAGTGTATACAGGAAATGGGAACGTTCTGGGGATAGTGTGTGTGTAATTGCGAGATCCCGAATCCAGATGCTAGTGCTGGTTTTTGGCGTAGTATATGGTCGGCTCCTGTTGAACACACTGAGAGTAAATGGTTTTGTGATATTGCGAAAAATTGCGAAAATATTATACCAATGAGATCAATAAAAATAAGCGAAATTGACGTGAGGTGTGCTATTCGTTATGCTAGTAATTGGAAATGTCCGGGCTAGATGGGTTGCATAATTTCTGGCTGAAGTGGTTTCGCAGTTCACATTCCGTTTTTGCAACACAATTCCAGGATGCCTTTGACTCTGGATCGTTACCAACATTTTTGACAACAGGTGTAACATTCCTGTCAGACAAATCCGGATGTACCACGGAGCCTAAAAACTATCGCCCGATAACATGCTTACCTACCATCTATAAGCTCCTTACATCTATTCTGAATAAAAAATCACAGGACATATTGTTCGTAACAAAATTTTGGCACCGACTCAGAATGGATGTAAAGCTGCTGGCCGTGGTACAAAGGAACTTCTTCTCATTGACACAACTATAAGCCAATAAGTAAGACGGAACAGGAAAAATCTCACTACTGCTTGGATAGACTATAAGAAAGCATATGATTCAGTGCCACATACTTGGCTCTTGAAGGTCTTGGAGTTATATAAGATTGATATTACTTTGAGATCATTTTTGGAGGCTTGTATGGGACAATGGGTCACTGTCCTTCGTCTTCTAGGGGAGTGTGATATTCCTGCAACGTCTGAACCGATAAGGATAAAGAGGGGTATATTTCAGGGTGACAGTCTGAGTCCTTAATGGTTTTGCCTAGCTCTGAATCCTCTTAGCACTATGTTAGAGGATTCAGGTTTAGGCTTTCGTCTTCGCCGGGGGGGTAAGGTCATATCTCACTTGCTGTACATGGATGATCTGAAATTATTTGCGTCAAAACGTTTTGATCTTATGCGGCTACTAAAGGTAACTCAAACTTTTAGTAGTGATATAAGAATGGAATTTGGCGTCGATAAATGTGCTAGCATGCATGTAGTGCGGGGGAGTGTGATAAGATCCGATAATATTTGCATTTCAGATTCTGTTTCCTTCAGAACTCTTGGTGAAGGTGAGACTTATAAATATCTTGGAATGTCTGAAGCATTGGGTATTGATGAGCCGAGCATAAAGCAATTAGTGAAGGAGCGTTTCTTTAGTCGCCTGAAAAAAGTGCTTGGCAGCCTTTTATCTGGTGGCAACAAGGTGCGTGCTTTCAACGGTTGGGTTATGCCGCTTTTAGCCTATACTTTTGGCATTTTAAGATGGACACAGACTGAGTTAGACTCCTTAGATCGCCAAATACGTAAATTGTTGACGACATACCGAATGCACCATCCGCGTTCGTCTGTAATGAGACTGTATATCCCGCGTAAGTGTGGAGGTCGTGGCTTTTTGAATGTCAAGAACCTCCATAACCACGAGGTATGCATTCTTTGAGAATATTTTCTCAAGATTGACGTGGATATGCACAAGGATGTGGTAACAGTTGACAAAGGACTTACTCTTCTTTCCTTGGGCAAAGAGAACTGGCGTCGGCCTGTAGTACTTACTACTTCTGATCGCATGGCTGTATGGCAGAGCAAGGAGCTGCATGGTAGATTCCATAGAGCCCTAGTGGGCCAGGACGTGGATACTGCTTCATTATTATCTTGGTTACAGTTCGGGGATCTTTTCGGAGAAACTGAAGGTTTTGTCTGTGCAATTATGGACAAAGTTATCAAGACACGGAACTACCTCTGGTAGTATTATGAAAGATGGCACTATCGACATCTGCCGGGCGTGTCATCGCCCTGTGGAGTCCCTCAGACATGTTGTCTCTGGTTGTTCTCATCTTGCTAATGGTGAGTATTTGCATAGACACAATCAAGTAGCCAAGATAATACACTAGCAACTTGCTCTTCAATATGGCCTTGTAGAATTGAAGATGCCTTACTACAGGTACAATTTCATGTCTGTTCTTGAAAATAGCTGTGCTTTGCTCTACTGGGATCGGTCTATTATTACTGACAGGTATATTGTTGCCAATAGACCTGATATAGTACTAGTAGACCGAGTGGCGCGCCGCGCAGTGATT
>DWNA01002328.1:0-12039 GCA_018249835.1 Heliconius besckei
ATTGAAGACATTAAAAGTTTGTCACAAGACATAATTTTCAAGTGGTATATTTTTTTACATTATACCCATAAAAATTTATGCTATTATTTTAAAAGTTAGCTTAGTTTGTCTTTTTTCGGTTGACATGAAATTATTGTTATTATTATTGAAAATCTAAAAGTACTTGTAAAAAACGCGAACACTCTGCTAATGCAAAGTTATCGAGACATCATGTTCCCAAAATTGAATAATATGCGATTGATTGACCATATAGATCAAGTCATATTAATACTGTAAGGAGTATTATTTAAAACTCAAAGTCTAAAGTCATTAAATTTATCACCAGTAAAGCTACTGCGTCAGACCTGAGTGTAGCAGAAAATTAAATAAAGTTATTATTTTCAGGTAGTAATTTACGTGCTGGACAAGAACAACGGGGCGCACGTGAGCGCGTCGGAGCTGTGCGCGTTCCTGACAGCAGGGGCGGCCCGCGCGGCGCTGGCGGGCGCGGGCGTGGCCTCCGTGTGCGCCGTCACGCGCCCACAGCGCGCCCTGCTTCACCAGTACCTGCAGACGCCGCCGCCCGGTGCGTATATCTACAATCTAGATAGATTTGTAAAGTCGTGACCCCCAGGCGGTAACACGCGTGCTGGACGAGAACTCCGGGGCTATTATATGATTGTAGGTCAATGGGAAGTAAACCTGTGCTAATTTTGTAAATAGATTAACATTAGCTATTCGTTATTATTTTTCCGTCTATTTAAAAGTGAGACATTGGTTATTAGGTTGGGGGATTCCTTTGTTTTTTATTCCTCTTTATAATTTACTCTAATAATATCATAGTAAGATAATTTGCCAGACACATATTTGAGTTATAAGCTATTTTTCTTTCATTTTCAATTTTTGATACAATTGTTACTTGTCTATATAAACATACACACAGTAAATATTACTGTGGTATTCTTTTATATATATATTTTGTAATTGCTTTCCGCCGAATTTTGGAGGTATTGCGTCTTGAGTGGCGGACCAGAGTGAAGAAATGGAAATATAAATTTAACCCACAACCATTCACATTTACAGTCACACTTTGTGCCCCTGCGCTATGACTGGCCTCATTGGGTTTTATTATAATTTTAGGTATGGATATGCGCCTTTGGAAGCAGGCACAAGCAGATAACCCCGATCCTGAAAATTACATTCCTGTACCCATTATTGGATTTTCTGAGGTTAGTGTCTTATGAAGTGTGAGATAAACAATTAATCTCGTGATAAGGAATAATAACCCCCAATGAATTTGCTTGTGCACATAGATCAAGTTCCGCGCGCGTTGCCAGGGCGAGGAGGCGGCGCTGCAGGCACGCTGGCTGCGGCGCGCCGCCGACACACTGGGCGCGCTGCGCACGCGCCGCGCCGCCGCGCATGCTGCGCTTGAGGCGCGTGCCGCCGCTCTGCACGCGCTGCGGCACCGCCTACTGCAGGTGAGACCACGAAAACACCAGCTATATATACATAGTATATTTAACTGTATATCAATCATATATTACCACTTTCTTTCACCTATGGCTTTACCTGCGTGGTTGGTTAGTATATAAAGAAATAAATTGTAAATATATAAATTGTAACTACAAAAATTTTCAACTTTTTAAAATTAGTATAAGTTTTCATTATTTCACTATACCATTGTGTAAAACAATATATATATTATTTATTTACCTAATAACGTATTGTACTTTAGGTGATAGCCCGTCAAGAGGTGGTGGGTCGTGTGGGCGTTGCACTCAGCCCAGAGGAAGAGGCGGCGCGCGCGCGCTTGCAAGAGCTTGCCTCGCAACTGGCTGCGCCGCCGCTGTATAATGTAAGCTGTTTGTAAAGTACGGTTGGCGAGTCGTGGCTGCTGCCCCTGAAGTCACAGCTTATGATTTTTTTGTGTATTGTTTAAAATCAAAATATATTTTTTTTCGATTGGGTAATTACGAACAACATTTGAATAGTCTACGTACATAGAAATGGCAAAGCGCGGCCTTAGGTTCTGACACTAAACACGCACAATGTGGAATGGAAGTGTCTCAAAGGGGAACGAGTTTCTTAACACTAGGTTCCTAGGTGTCCTCTGTTTGTCCTGCTATATGCAAAATTAAGCGTGAAGTTAAAAAAAAGTTAACACGCCTCAATAGTTTATAATAGACGAATGGGATTATTGGGGGAAAATTAAATTTTATATAATTAAACTTTAATAATTATTATTTCATATACTGCATTTAGAAACTTATATCATATAAAATCTTGAGTGCAAACCATTTTTAAAATCAAACTTTAATCACCTTATGTCAACGACAACACGCATCACCCACAATCGGATACGACACTCGCAGCGTGACGTCATCGCCGTATCGAGCGAAGGAACGCAATTTAAAAAATCACATAAGTCTTAAATTTGCATTAGGTATGTGCGCGACAAAAGCCGAAAAACTCAATGTTGCGCTAACCTATTTTGATGATTCTGTTTTTATTTGAAAGGATACACTTCAAAGATAATTTGGTGAAAGTTTGGTTAGGTTCCGATTATGGAATCCGGTGAAAATTGAGAAAGTTTGAAAAAAAATGATTATACTGCAATAGTTACAAGCTAAAACTTTTTAAATTGATGTCAGATGTGAGATTCCTGATCGTTGCATTTCTTTTCAACCAATCTCAAAAAAGAGGATGTCCTCACTTTCAACCAACTTAAAAAAATGGAGATTCCGAATTCACCCGAATACTTTTTATGTATGTTCTTGTCAATATACCAAAATGTAACTGCACAAAAATAATAGCTAATTAAATGGAGTGTTACATAGAACAATCACAAGCACTCGTTGACAACCACTACCACCACCATCACCACTCGTTCAAGAAGCATCATTTTAAGATCTACCCATCACTAAAAATCGTAAAATAAATAAATTTTTAACAAAAAAAAAACCGACTTCTAACAACGAACTAAAAAGTGAAAAATAATTATATAAAGTTTTTATAATTTTGAAGTCGGTGCCGAGTAAAACAAACAGGCTTAGTAATTAGATATTGTAGTAAGGGTGTTGTAGCATTAGTTTGACACCGACTTCTAAATTATAAAATCTTTATATAATTATTTTTAACTTTTTAGTCATCATCATCAAAAGAATCATCAAAATCGGTTAGCGCAACATTGAGTTATTCGTCTATTTGTCGCGCACATACCTAACGCAAATTTAAGACTTATGTGATTTTCTCATAGATACCATTGTCACACATGGACCAAAAAAATGGGACCATTCGGGAAGCTTCACCTTTCAAATAAAAAAAAATTTTCAAAATCGGTTCACCCAGTCAAAAGTTATGAGGTAACAAACATAAAAAAAAAACAGTCGAATTGATAACCTCCTTTTCTTAGAGAAATTGGTTAAAAAGTGGTGAAACTTAACAAGGCTGTAACTTTGGAAATTCTGGTCCGATTTCGAGTACACGACTTAAATGAGTTAACTTTCATAATAATATTATGAGATGTTGGTCTGACTCATTGTTTACAACCGTAAACAAAAAAAAAATCACATGACATTACAAAACTGTATTCCATACCTTCCACCATTATGATAAAAAAAAATCTTATCAATTATAATATCTTGATAAATTCGTTATCCGGAATAACGTCCTTGGACGGTCAACAGTTGGTCACTCGTATGCCGCGTGTTGCAAGTAGATCTTATCATTTGTTATCTTCAGACAAGTTTATAGACAAAGTTAGTTGGGGATGTACGATAAGCGGTTAATACTAGGTACTATAAGCGTTTCGTGTTCTATTTTTGTAATTGCGTCTTGTTTTGCAACTTCGGAAAACAATAAATAAATAACGTATGCAATGTCTCTTGAATTCGGCGGAAATAGAGCACCGAAATATATTAATGGGGACGGAGTGTCTTGACACTAGGTTCCGTGTTAGGTTAGTCCTCCTTGTGCTGGGTACAGATTGAAGCTAGCTATTAAAATATTACATATATTTATATTTGGAAAGTCCTCATATATATGGACCGTTTATTTTGAGAGTGGTGTAAGTCCATTTTCTTTTGTTTCGAGAAAATGAAAGGTTAGTATGTCGATGGTTATGCAATTTTATTTACCGACCGATTTTAAGTTGTTCAAAACATGGGTTTTTTTTGAGAAATTAAACACGGACTAGTTATATATAAAAAAATTACATTAAATTAAGCATGGATTACGTGATAGCTCATTTTTCTCAAAAATGGACTTACACCACTTTCAAAATAAACGGTCCATATCATCCTTGACTTATCAATTATATTCCATAAATAACATGTCTGGGGAAACACCTAAAGGAACTGTTTCCCAGTAATTTACACAATTGCACTTGATCGCTTCAAAGATATTATGTTGTAATAGAAATTGTAAACATGATAAAACAATCTAAGCTCAGCTTCTAATTTAAATGAAATTAGAAGTATTAACTTATCTAGGCTTAATATCAGTGCGAAGACAATGAAAATATTCGATATTCCTGGAGTGGGAACGGAACCTACGACCCGTAACTTTTACAAACATAATGCTTGTGCCCTTGCGCCTCATTTATAATATCTAATAAATATCTGTGAGCTAAAAGGACTTTCGGCTTTAGAATGATTCTTGATTTAGTTTATATATAATAAAATATTTTAAATTATAAATTGAAAAAATCTATGAATAAAGTCCAGAATTTTAATATCCTCACTTAAAAGTATTGTAATTGACGATAATATTTATATTCATTCATTAAATTAAAGAATAATTTTCGTTGTGTTTAATAATTTTGTAAGAAAAATTTGTCATTTTTCGTATGTTATTGATTGTAAATATGACTTAATTATATATGTGCTCAAAGAGCACGTTCGGAACACCATAGTCAAAGAACCATACCATTATTAACAAAACGTAATCGACATTTCGTGTTTATCTATTAGAAGGCCAGATTAGTAAGACATTTCTTTTTCCTGCTTTTTACTGAATGGATTAAAACAGCCACTGCCGCTGCTTTCAGATATCGCATGTTTTCTTTAAAAAAAGTATTTTTTTTTACATTTGTTATTAAAAACGTGACAGACACTTGGCAATGATCATTAAATTGTCATAAAATAAGTCATTTAAAAAGGGTTACCTGTTTACAAATAATCAGCAATTAGAGCGTTGGAACTCGTGTAGCAATCTCTTGCCTCTTATCTTTTATATCCGGTTAAAACCGGCGCGCTGCGTGAGTGTCATTGCAAGTAATACTTTGATGGATGCACAAAAACTTTGTTGCGATAATATAATAATAAATATATTATTTAGAGTTTTACCTTAAAGTGTGAAAATTTTAAGATTTTCCTTAAGAATTTTCGATTTTGAATCTACGTTTTTAATAGCTATATGTGTATTTCTATTTAGATGTTGCCGTTATGCTTCTTTAAGATAATGGCTGTGACTTTTGAACTTGTTTTTAGTATTTCTGGCTCGCTACCGCTTGTATTATTTAATAAAACTATATTTAAGATTATTTCAAAATATACTTTTATAGTATTTCTTAATCTTATTTCAGTATTATGTAGGACGGTTTGTTTCTATATGGTTAAATAATGTTTCTAATAACCTGCAGGCTGCAAGCCAAATCTAAACTAATGTGCTCGTTTATTTATTTGTATGTATTTATTTGAATATTTATTTTAAAAAAATATATGCTTATGTTATAAAATATATGCTTTATCAATCGTTTAATTAGGTTATGCAGTACAAATTGCTTAATTAAAATCCAAGTAACAATAAATAAATATGTTTTTATATCCATGTTTTTACATTAAAAAGACTTTGTTATTTGATTCCCAGGGCCGTCTGAACGAATTGCTATGTGCCGTTCGTCTTCAACGCAGTTCAAGCGCCGGCGGTACTCACGAGCGATATCATTTGGATCCAGGTAAGAAGAATTATGATAAATCTATAATTTTTTTGCTAATATAGATATACCTATAAAATTTAGTAACGTAAAGCACAATCTATATATAACATCAGACACCTGTAAATACTCTTACGCTATATCGTTCATTGATCTTAGTAGTTTTTTTTATCTTCGAATCATGCGGTCCGACAGTGCACAGAGAGTACCCAGTGATTTATTACTTCCTAGACGGTATACTTACTTTGCGAACGATCGGTTGAAAGTAGTGGTGTGGGGGAGGAGAGAGTGATATTTTTAATTACTACTTCGTCCTTTTTTTGTTGAAAATATGTTTTTTTTGTCGTATTTAGATTTTTGATATTATAATTATTATTTACTGGTAGTGTCAGAATAGATTTTAAAATATAAGCAATTATGTAATGCTATCATAAGGACGCTCTCTAAATATAATAGTAACGTAAAAAATCGTACCTTTTTGAGAAACGGCGCTAATATGATTGTAAAAAACCTTCCTTTCAGGAATATTTTGGGGACTTGTCCATAGAACGCTATGTTAAGATTGATATAATGATTTACGTCCTCTATGTTAAACAAAATTACAAAAAATTACAAAAAACAAGAATATGATTCCAAATTCAATTGAGTAGTACTACTTATAATATTTTTTTTTTAACACAGGTGCACAAGAAGACGTGAAGCAGTTCCTATCGCTACAACAGCGAGGCATGGCGCACTTGATGGACACCGCCAAGAAAGACCTCACGGCGTTAAACACCATATCAGAGGGAATGTCCCATTTGGTCAGAACTTAGCAGAGCCCGACCATAGACTACTCATCATACTTTGTCCAGTGGTACAAGTGAAATGACTATCGTGATAAGTTTAAATTCATTAATAGATTTTTTTTATTCACTTAATTCAATCTCTGATCGTAAACACGATCGATCTGACTTTTGTGAAGTCTATTTCCCACTTGGGGGAATTAATTATATTTATTTTCAAGCTCTGATACGGCGTTGAGTTCCGCCACCCAAAATGCAATTTTGTGTGAGGAACATGGTGTCTCAACACTAGGTACCCTCTGCCCACCCTGCTGAATAAACGGGAAACATCGTATAGCTTTTTGTAATTGGATTTCCATTTAAATTTTCCATTTACGTCGATTCGTAAATATTGTAAAGTCATATTTGTATAATAAATAGCTTAATAAATGTAATTATGTACTCTAAGCTAATTTGTATTGCGATGGTTAAATACTGAATATACGTACATAATTATATTATTTTTGATAATATATTAATATTGTCTGCATTTGTTGTTATTCTATATGAAAAATTAAACTGAATATTAAATTTCATAAATATTTTATTTTAAATCAACTCTTAGTGCTTAAGTCTAAAGGTAAATCCGTGTGTCTGACTAGTTGTTCAATAGGTTTGCATTCCAAACGTTTGGCGCATATTAAATTTAATGGCACTTCCTCATAATTCTCAGGTACTTTGTTCTCCATTTTGTTGTGTTCTTCATATTTGAATACTTTCTCGTTGATTGGCCTCAGTACAGAATAATTTATACCGCATGAGTAGCTCTTGTAGGAATTATCGTACATTTGAGTATAGTCCATGTAGGACATTTCGTGTGAAGGAACCCTAATAGGGTACACTTGTTCGACCGGCCTCGAATAAACTCTATCTAAAGTTGGAGAATAACTTAATGGTGTTCCTAAAGCATCTGGGTATTTTGGTAAAGAATTGTACTGAACAGAAGGCATACAAGCTGTAGTATATGAAATACAACTTTGTACGTAATTTTCTTTTGTTGGAGATAAACTGTCACAGCTTTGTCGCTCGTCTGAGGATTCTCTTCGAGGCATGTCTCTCTCGTTTGTGAAGTGCCTGTAGGTTTTGACGTGTTTTCTTAAGCTGGACGGGTCTGTATATCTCTTATTGCATCCTGGTACTTTGCAGAAGTAAGGCTTGTCGACAGTGTGTGTGCGTGTGTGCTTGAAACGATCACTCGAGTTTGAATACGCTTTGCCGCAACCCTGTGAAGAAATTTTATATTAAAATACTTGCGTATTATGTTTATAAGAAAATTAATAACAAATATAATAAAAAATATATATTATATATAAATATATTTGTTTCATGTATATTTACCTCGTAAGGACACACGTAAGGTTTTTCCCCGGAATGAGATCTCAAATGAATTTTCAAATTTTCTGCTCTTGAAAAGCTCTTCTGGCATTGGTTGCATGTGTGTGGCCTCTCGTTAGTGTGCGTGCGGACGTGTACCAACATTTTGTATCTATTTCATTACAAAACACACAAATTAGAATATTAATTAAAAATTATAACATATTTGAAAAGTAAAAAAAAAAACTACGCAGTATCTACATATAACTAATAAAATAATTATAAAAAATATATTTACCTAGCATTAAATCCTCTCTGTGGCCTCAAACAGTCTCTCCAACCACAATAAAAGAGTCCGTCTCTATGAGCGTGCCCGTGCGCACGCGCTATGTGCGCAGAGAGACGCGCCACGCTCGGAAACCTTATGCCACAGCCCCTCCACCCACAGACACCCTCGGCTATGTCGCCTTCACTTGCGTGTTCTGGGGACGAACTGCCTTGAGAATCGTCACTTTCTTCCTAAAATACAAAAAAATCTATATAAATATTACACTTAGTTAATGTTTTATTAAATCTTATTAAGTCTTAAGTCTTATTAAGTCCAAGATACTAAAAGTACAATATTAAATATCAACACAAAACTATATATATATTTTAATAATCTGTTATACACAGAAAATATTGGCTAAATTAAAGATTATTTAAAGTCTTATAAGAAAAAAATAATTTTCTTATTCAAAATAAGCACCTGCGGGAGAAGTCTCGGTAAAACCGTGGTCCTAGCGAAGTAAGGTGCGAACCTCTCCGCCGGTATCCACCTTGCAATCCTACACCCTTCCTCGCGTATTTCATGTCTTATTTGCGGAAACACTAACATTGTTTAACTTCTTGTTTATATTATAATCAATAATAAACTAAACTCTTATAAAATTAAGTATTAAATAAACTCTAATAATATTAAGTAGTATCTACACCGCTGTCCGTGCGTGCAATGATGGCTCGCGCTCGCGTTGCTTACTTATAAAACGTCTCGGTACGACACCGCACTGATAAGGGACACGAGTCCCCTGCGAACACGCTAACACCTAACCAAAATATATTAAATTTATATATCGATTATGATTTTTGGATTAAATTAAATTAAATTAGTTTAAGTCTTAGGAAACTTTTACAAGAGGCAACCAGACCATCTATGGACCAGTTATGCCATTCCACTAAGTGCCGTAGCGACGTAGCGTTATCAGAAGCCGCCTGCCGCGGCTGCAGTCCAGTTCGTACCAGTGCGATAGGCCTCAGTTCAATAGGTGACAGATATGAGTGTTTATACGAACGACCTCTCTTGTAATATGTTTTGTTAAGTTTCTAATGTCCATAGTACATTTTGTAGAGAGTTAGGTACTGTTTGAATGTCTAAGCTTGTTTTTCTTTTTTTTCTTTTTAAATTTTTGTTGATGGTAGTGGTGGTGGTATTGAATCTGGCTTTGGTTATTGCTAATTATGGTTTCGAACGGCACAGTGGCGTTGTTTATCTATTTTCCTAATAATGCTGAAAGCTTTATGCTTTGCCACTTTTTAATTTTATTTGAACTGAAAATAAGACATAATAAATACTTAAGTAATATTTAAAACTAAATTAATTAGCAACAATTAGACCCCGCAACTTTATATAGATAGGGTATAGTATTTTATATAAGCAATTATAATAAAATTCATAAATAACGAATGTGATATCCACTCTCGTCGCACGCAGAGAATAGATCAAAACCACTAAATAGTAGTGTGAGATTTGAGTGGCTACTTGAGATTAGGACATGTTTAGATTTCATGTCCTCAGTTTTATCTCTATAAGTTTCTGAAACTCTTGCTTACCTTCATACCTTTCCCTAATAAATAATAATATATCTTGGAATACCAGCGGTTGCTAGATTTTGTCTTGAAATTAAAAAAAATAAAGTAATTAATATTCTATTATATTAATTCTTTCTTATGCGTAACTATATAAAAAAACAAAAGAATAATTGAAATTTCGAAAATTTCTGTTCTATAAGAAATATTAAAAACCAGATAGACAACACAAAAATGAAACGCATAATTCACATACGTCTGATCCATACTCAATATTTTTTTTAATCCTTAATGTCTCTGTAATCTAAATATATTAAATTCGTACTTAATATAATATATAGGTATTAATACTTACTTAATACTAGGTACTTAACATAATATAATATCAATTTCTATTTAATCTTATATGATTTTGATTTAATTGTTGCAGTTTTCGATATTTGTCTGATGACGCACGATGGGTTTGAAGGTATTTCTGTCAAGTTTGGCACATTAATGGATAAATAAATAGTTACTTCCCGTTTGATTTATAAGTATAACTGTCTTTTTTCCTGAATTATTAAAACTTACTTTACTTTAGTGTACATTTTTCTATTCTTAATAATGGTTTGCAGTACTAATTTATTCCTTTTTCTTATTAGAAAACTAAGTAAGGAACTAAGTAGGTGCTTGTCACAATGCTTGTTACATATATTCTTCGTAAATGAATCAAAGAGTCATCATATTTTGTCTTAACCAGACCGCGTGGTTAACTTGGAAATACCAAAATAGGGATTATAGTGCGTACAAACAAACCGCAACCTCTGATGTACGTACACCAGACTGTCTGCATGAGACACCCATGGTCATAGCAAGGGGGGACCCGGGTGGGCTGTTCCCACCCCAGAATTGTCTGGTGCAAACCCTAAAAATTTGCCCCGAAAAATAAAAAATAACATATTTGTTCAAAGCTAAAGTCCCTCCCCCAGGAAATATCTCTAGCTACGCTAATGGAGTTACCCTAGTATCACAATAACGTGATCATGTAGCGTTAAATACTTTTAATGATAATAACCTGTTTTTTCGATAATAATAATACGATTAAACATGTATTATAGATTTTAAAAAAACAAAGAAATGACAAATGCTCGATATGCACTGGGGAGCAGTGCAAAATTGTGCGTCATTATATGACACTCATTACATTTCTTGTTTAAACGAGTAACTTCGACGACTGTTATCAGTGGTTGCATGTGTGTGTGTAAAGTATACGGTGATAAGGAGTGGATGGTCGAGTGTGTGCGTGGTCGGCCCCCTGCGGCCGGCGCGCGCGCTGGTTTCAGCCGGTTCCTTTATCGTACCCCGGATTGTGTCACCGGTACGACATTAAAACAACAACATTAAGAGCCAACTAGGACGTAAACAAATATTTGATTTAAGCTCTTATTCTTATGCAATACATTTAAGTTTTTTTATGTTGATAATTTGGTGTTTTGGAATAACCACTCTAATTCTGTGGTTAGTAGATTATAGACCAATATATATGATGGTGGTCTCAAGTTCATTCTTCGTTTGGAGACCTTTTTAGAATAATCGATGGAGACTTATTAAGAAATACATTAGTGTATATAATCATTTTTTAAGTATCGGGAAATATATACTTTAAGTTTCTGTTCCGTCTTTAAAATTAATTTATGAAAGAATTAACCTTAGTAATTGACATTAGAATTGTTGATAACAATGATATTTATTATATTTGATATATTAATATAGATAGCAATTGTACAGCTATAAGTACTTTTATGATAGTTATCTATCGAATGATCTTATAATACTTTTGATAATATGAGTGTGACATCATGGATTTTTACTGTACCTACTTTTATATTATTTATTTTTAGAATTAAAATAATCAGCAAATAAAATTTAAGAAATGCGAGTGTTCATTACCATGTTCAGGTGTTTGGATTAAATCAAAATATAAAGCAACAGAAAGAAAATAATATACATAGGCTACTGTTACGTTTATATAGATACTAGCGACCCTCTTGCGGCTTCGCCCGCTTTTACTACTGGATTATTCATATAATGTATGTTTGCAAAGCACTTAAGATAATGTGAAAATTAATTAAACCCTAATGCAACCCGCATTTTCGTAGT